>BMAV01005012.1:59220-116291 GCA_019973955.1 Trichonephila inaurata madagascariensis
CATTACTCATAGAATTAAAACAAATACAAAATTTCAAATATTAATAAATTGATATTCAAATAAAAGATTACAAAAATTGGAAATTTTATTCTAAAATTGCTTTAGAAATATGAGCAGATACTTTAATCATTGCTATTGCTGTTTTCATTTCACTCATATAGTTGGTACAGGAGTTTTATTTCTAGATAAACGAGTATCTAACCGACGCAACAAATACATCGCAAAAGTTTGAGTTTCATTATTTATCACTCGTTAATTTCAATTAGTTTCAATTGCTTTCGTAATTCGCCAGATGTCTTACCTCTTCCAAAAATATTTCTTTGACTCATTATTTAAACCGTAAATGAATTATCAATTAGAAAGAGTTCCAGTAGTTTCCAAATGCATTTTCCATTGTTTTTGGAACTTTTGCACTTATTACACCAGTGGCGTATTTTTTTTTTTTTATTGAAATAAAAGTTTGGCAAAGTTCGTCACAGAATAAGTTTTCTTATTCCCATTGTATGCAAAGAATAGGAGGGCTCACTTGATGACTTTGTCCAGTTAATGTTGATTTAACTTAATTGTATTTTCATGATAATCATCAATTTATTTAAATTAAAAGTTTTCTTTTTAAACTCTCGCCGAAATAGGTTACAAAGTAGATTTATTGACTGTGTTTTAGATCCGGTGGCAACCTAAAATTGCAACAGTTATCTTCACTTACGGTAAATAATGAGTTAAGTTATAATTTCGAATCCAGATTCCTCTAAACACAGTCGGGAATAATAAGGGAAGCTATTGCACTTTAATAAACTGATATCTAAATCTTTCGGTGGTGTGGTATGAAAATTAGGAGAAAGATCTCTATGCCAGTGCCAATTTAAGCTCATTTCAGGCCCTGGGCGCAGAAGATCTTCTGGCTCCCTTGGAACTGGAAAATCGAAATTCTCATAACCAGAAAATCTGGTTAAGTCATGCTTATCCGGGTCCTTTCGGGCTCCTGGGCGCCCACCACAAGCACCCAATTGATAAACCGGCACAGCTTAGGCTCAAATGTCCTCGTTACTTGTCTGTCTCAAGTATTTCTCGCGTAGTTTAAGATAGGCAATTATTTAAATTAATCCACTGCATTCTGAATTTCTAATTGAACCTATCGCAGATGTTAATGTCCTTTTTTGGGGGAGGGAGTCATCATTGTTGAAAACCTAGTTTCCACTTTGGAAGACATCCTGCGGGATATCTTAAAAATATTATTTTCGGAAGAACTAATTTTTTCTCTTATTTTTATTCAATTTTATGTTAACATTGAAAAATCGTCGCATCCTTCTGAAAAGATGTCAAAATATTTCATGATGGTATAAAACAGAAGTAATAATTTTTATTTTTAACGAAGTAAACAATAAAGAAAATTAGGATAATAGGATACTCAAAAAATAAATTAATAGATTATTTTGGGCATAAGACCTAAGAACCAGAAAAAAATTCACGAAATGTTCTCAACGCGCTTAAAAATTCACGTAAAAAGTATTTAAAATTTCAGAATTAAGAATTAATACAAATTATTTATCGTTATTTAAAAATAACTGCATACAATAAAAAATGAAGAAAAGTATTTTCAAACGTTCTTTTAGTCAGTTTTGTTGAAAACCTTTAATTACTTACTGTATATTTCCGAATATAAACCAATTGATGTATAAGCTGAGAGTGTGTTTTTTCTTCAAAAATTTACCCCAAATTCAAAACCCCTATGTAAGTGGAATTGGAAAAAAAAGTTCCTGTAATATTCAAACATGTATATCTTTATATATAAAAATCTTTTGTGCGTGTGTATGTGACTTAACTCCTCCTAAACGGCTGGACCGATTTTGATGAAATCTTTTGTGTGGGTTCAAGTGGATTCGAAAATGGTTTGGATTCACAATTTGGTCCGATATCGCAATTAGCTTAAAAGACATTAATTAAGAACATTAAAAACATACAGCTCAATATTCTCCTGCATTGTTGTAACAACGTTATTGTTATAAAAATGACATAAGTTGGCGTCGAAAATCGATTTTCAGCTGAATTGGCCAAACTGGGTCTTCATTGTTACAAAAATGCAGATGAATCATGCTTTTTAGCGTTTTTAATTAATATCTTTTCAAGTCCTTATATATATAAATCTTCTGTGCGTGTGTTTGTGACTGAACTCCTCCTAAACTGCTGGAGCGATTTTGATGACATTTTTTGTAGGGGTTCAAGTGGATTCGAGAATGGTTTAGATTTGCAATTCGGTCCGATATAGCAATTAGTTAAAAAGATATTAATTAAAACCAGTTTTAATAACCAGTTTTGGGCGCCAACTTTGATTTGTCTAAATTGTTGTAACATTGTCATTGTTACAACAATGACAAAAGTTTGAGTCGAAAATCAGTTTTCAGCCAAGAAGGAATTTCATGACATTGCTCTATTGACTTTATTAATTAACTTTGTTTAAAAAATAAATGCTTTTAACATGTCATTAACTTGAAATATATTTCTAAAATCTCAATTTCTACAGTGCTTTAAATTTTTCTAATTTAAATTCCTAAAAAAAGATCAAAGTATTTTTCAAGCAGATTGGTTTATTTTTTTAACCTTTTCCAACGCTGCCAAGTTAATTTGAATCAAAATATTCTAAAACTTCAAAAAAAAATTTGGAATTTTTTAATTAAAAAAAAATTCTGCTTTCTTTATATATAAAATATTTTAAAGATGCATTTTTCCCGTCTTGGGGAGAAATAAATTAGAACGAAAAAAATTGGAAAAATCGCCAAATGCCAGTAATACTTAATTATGCGAAAGCTCCCTCAGAGCACACGAGTTTGAGAGCTTATAGCTCATGTGTGGAAAAACAACTTACAGGGAGTACGTAAGCAGATAAAAGACTTTTATGTCAGATAAAGATGTTTTCTTCTTGAATGTTTTTTCTTTTATAATGATTGTAAATAATAATTTTCAAGTAATTTTCCAAATCCAATTTATTAGTTTGAATTTTAAGAAAGTATTCATTGTTTCATGTATAAAATAATTAATACGATCTTTGTTTTTAATAATACATCGCAACTGATAGTTTTCTTTTAGAGAAATAATTTACTGAAAAACCTTAAAATATAGGAAAATGCTGCCCTGTTTTTATTAAGTAGTACTATTTCCTTTTAAATCTTTTTTTACACAAGGAATGTAAACAAATTTTTAGGCTTTCCCTCCATAGTTCTTTTTTCATAGTTACATATATTTAATCGAAAAATCAAACATCCAGATAAAAGCAATCGTTTCATAGCTAACGGTAGACATTTTTTGATTAATTATTTAAAGAAAATTGATATGAATTAATAATTTTTTTAAAAAAAATTAAAGTTATACTGCGTTTTATTATTTATTACTAAATTATTTATTTCCTTATAAATTCGTACATTGTCTGTTTTCTTGAGAACAAAACTGGATTAGCTTTGTAAATTTTTAATCGAAAATAGAAATTTGAAAAAAAAAATGATCTTATCCCTCGGTGAAAAAAGGGGGTTTTATACTAGAAAAAAACCATACAACGCTTGGCTAAACGGAGGGAAAAGAAATCTGCCTGACAAAGAGAAGTGGAAGAAATTTCTGAAAAGAGGATTTAAATAACATAAATATATAGAAATCACTCACATCGCTCAGTAACACACAGAAATACTGGTGTCCAGAGAGAAAGGGAAAATTTCCATGGGGATAAAATTGTACCCACGGAAAAAGCCCTTGCAACGCCGAGCCAAGTGGCGAGAAAACAGACACGCCCGACAGGACAAAGATGTAGAAGAAACTTCGAAAAAGAGTACTTTAATGACATGAAAAAAGAAATAACAGAAGTGCTGACACTGAAAGGGAAGGGGAATCTTCCAAGTCATAAAGCTGTACACGTGAAGAAGCCAGTGCAACGCCGGGCGATCCAGCTAGTATAGCTATAAAAATATAGCTAAATGGGTAAAAGGGGTGGAATTGTTTTATTTCTGGTTACCTTATCTGAAATTAAAGCATATTTTATTTGTTATTTTGTTCAATATATGCCATTTATACTTTTTATGCCATTTTTTTTTTCCTTGTTTGGAAAATACACAGGAAGAGAAATGAAATTTAGATACAGCAAATGATTGTCGACTTATATTTCATACCATGGAGGCAAAAGTCGCCTCGCGATGATCACATGCCTTCTGTTTTCTCTATGAGTGAAGGAGAATTTTAAGAAGTATTAGAAACTCGAGGTCTGACACCGACTTTGAAGGATTTATGTGACTTTTCTTTATAATAAAAGTTCCGTTCAAAACACCCAAAACATTAAAAAATTAACAACGCTTGCACAAGGCAACGAAAAATGCTAAAAAAAACAAAAAGATACCAGTTTTTTCTAAATTACGTTAAATGTTCTAAAAATTCTCGGCTTATATATGTAAATATACAGCATGTATTTCTGGTTTTAGTAAAAAATCTCGATAAAAGCTGTCTAACAGTGAATAAAAGTTTCAAATTTCAATTTTATGCTTATGTATATCAGTCATAAAAATTATAACTATAGTGTATTACCAAAAATTGTTTTTCCAACACCTTTTATTATTATTGTTATTATCTAGAGAGCAATGTTGTTTTAAACATCCAGTTATATTATTTTGGATACAGTTATTCAACTCAAACATAAATGCATTAAAGTAATGCTTTTTCTTTTAATCTTTCGGCACTTTTTATTAAGCGGGTCTATCTTTACATTTACTTTGGAGCCGGTCAACTTCCCCTGCTACCAGAACACCAAAACTGACCTTTTCAATCAACTTCCTTTTTATTCCAGCAATGGAGTCGAACTCGAAAAGAGAGAAAACAAATTAGCGAAAACTATCCCGACTCGATTAAAACTTCGGGAACACAGAATCGTCATCTTCCAAATGATGGGCTAAGAAAAAGAAAAGGAAATGTTCCTTCAATTACCGAAACAGGGATGGGCTACGTGCGGTTGCAGTCGAATCGCTCTCTTTAAACGCTTCTTTAAATATTCATCGATACAATGAGGCTGGAGGTGCAGCGGCAGGACCTTACCGTGGTACGGACGAAGATTCGATGTGAATAAAATCGTTTGGAATTCGTTTGGGACTATTAAGGCCACGTGGGCTGTTACCGGATCCTGCCAGGGAATCGAGCAATAACGTTGTTGGAAGAAGTTTTTATCTAACTCTTTCTAATCCACTTCTGTTTCTTCGTCTTACTTCAGTTCTTGAATTTAAAAGAGAGATATATATGTGGTGGTTTCTTGGGTTCAGAAGTAAAATTCTCGGCTGTTTTTGTCGTTTTATTTTTCATCTGTGATCTGAAACGTCATCTCTGTTTTACTCAGGAGAATTCGCTAAGGAAATTTTCGATGTACGATATTACGTTTTTCTCTTTTATTTTCGGGGGAAAGTGAAATAGTTGGGAAACTTTTTCAGGGATTGAGATGCATCTTTCAGCAGGAGAAGCGGCACGTATGCTTTGGCGAAGCATGGAGTGATCATTACCGAATTTGTGTAGGAATGGGTTGTTGGGTATACGCTTATCCCTCTTCCAAACCCGACTATACACATTTCGTTTCAAGCAGAAAGCTCGGATTTTAGACATTACCAGTAAGGTGTTTTCCATTTCTTTGAGGGAAAAAGGGTTTAAATTTTTAATTTCCATCCATTTAAAGAATGTACTTTAAGGTGAAAGACCAAATTTAGAATACAGATTATGAAAAACTTATTTTTAGAAAATGGGAGCTATTTTCCTTTTTGTTCATAATATATTTAAGAATAAAAGTGTTTCATAAATTTTTAATTGGTTTAAAATAGTTTGTGTCTATTCGAAATTAGTAGATGATGTAATACAATAATTTGATACTCTCTATACTCTCACAATCTACAATAAAATTATTTTAAGATATTCACAGATTTCAGTAAAGAAATACGAATATTTAAATATAATTATGAAAAAAACCCCTCTAAAATATTAAATAAGCATTTACTTATAAAATTAAATAATTAAAACCTGTAACAATGGACAAAAATAAATTGAAAAGAGCAATATTTAAAAATTATTACAAGATTATTTATAGTATTGGAATTAATGCGACATTCTAATTAATATTGCAATGCTGGATTAATTAAAAAAATCTCTTGCAATTATCAAAAATTTAACAAGAATTATTATTTTAAACAGTTTAATATTTTTATAGCAATGATGTTTTTATTTATTTTTGTTCTTGATTCCTTATATTAAGACCTGAGTGAATACATTGAATAAGATTATTTTAATAGTAAAATTAGGAATATGTTCTTTTTTTTCTTTTAGTCCATTATATTCATTATATTTTGTAAAAATAAAGCATGTTGATGGTGTTTTGATGATTTTTGAAAGCATTCTTATTTATAGAACAACTTTATAAAATAAATGTAAAATAGATATTATACTTCTGTAAATTTTTTTAATGTGCGTATAAATTCTATATGCTATCTGTTTGACATGTTTTTGAGTAGTCTCGCACATATTTTGAATCAATTTCTACTTTTTGTCTTTTCATTTTATTTTATAGTATTTTCAAAACTTCCATTTGTGGGTTTAACGAGAAAATACCCCCTCCTCCACACAAAAAAAGCTACAGTAATTTAATTTGACAACATTGTTTCATCTGTTTTTTGTTTTTTTTTAACAAATGAACACATTTTGAAAATAAAATAAAATATTTCTAATCCATACAGCAGCAAAAGTTGTTGTTGTTTTTTTAAAAAAAGAAAGCATCGCAATTAATTTAAGGTTAATGAATTCAAAAGTTATTAATTAAAACTACAATAAACACGATACACGAAAATAAACCGTAACAAATCGATCTTAAATATAGAAAGGAGAAGTATAAATAGCCAAAATGAATACTATACACTACATATAATTGTATGATTTTCTTCCACTATAATTACTTCAATTACGATAAGCAAGTTTTTATGGCAGTTTAGGTAGAGTGGCTTCAACAAGGTCTTCTGTGTCTTCTAATTCTGATTATTTTCGTTTACGACAAGATTAAAGAGCGTTGGGACATTAAATAGAGCATAAAGAGATGCTTAGAAATAAAATAAAGTGAGCGAAATACTCGCAAGAGCATTAACTTCCGATCAAATATTTCTGATTTGTGTGAGTGCGAATTGTTATCAAAAGAACTATTCTTACACAACTAATTAAATCTGAGATTAACAGGTATATTGGTAAAAAGTGAACGCTATTTATTAGATTTAACTAGTTTAATAATTTAGTCTTACTTAGTAGATCTTTTCTTAGAAAATTATCAAATCATCTTAGACAAAGCCCACTGTGTAAAAGTTGATACGAAATCAGTATTATCAATTTATGTGAATATCCCTCAAACATACTGAACCATTTACAGATTGTGAAAGAACAGTAGCAATAATCAACTTTTTAACAGATTTCTAGCTCAAATTAGGAAAATTAAAGCTTATATACATGTATAAGTATTCCTATACAATATAAATACAAGTAAGTATAGTGTGTGTGTGTTTTAATGTTAGCATCATACTATATATACAGAAACCAATAAATGGATAAGTTCGAATGTTATTAAACACACGAAAATATGAATAAATTATATAAATATATGAGCGATGTGTATATGTAGAGTTTAAGAATCATTTAAAATTAAAGACAATGGTTTAGTGTATAATAGCAACTTAATCCGCTTGATCGAATTATTCAAACCAATTTGCATATCATACATTGTATGATTATGCTGTAAATAAAAAATAGGCTTACCTCATCAGAATACACAAACTTGAAAATAAATTCATTTCCTAGAGTAGCAATTAATAAGTTTTATCATATAATTTTATTTAAAAAATTGTTTCATGAAGTCATTAAGACTAAATTCATTAATATAATGTATACATTTGGAATCTCATGAGAGGAAAAGTTAGATGCCAGATGCATATTCTTTCAAGTTATACAATAAACAGTGATATTTATAGTTATTCTTTAATGCACTGACTTTCCAATTATTTTTTATTGTACATTAAGTAAAACTATTTATAAATGCAAACGATAATATTCCCTCATTATATTAGTAAAGTACATGCTACATTTCTTTTAATCCGCAGACGATATTTAAATAACTTATTTATAGTATTTTTAATATAGGCTTAAGTGATATTTTAGATAAACTTTTACTACAGATTATTTCTCTATAAAACTTGAAATACTTTTAATTTTGGCAACAACTTCATCATTCTAAGAATTCCTTAAATAAATAGAAACGTATATTCCTTCAAAATACATTTTGCTGTAGATTGACTCAGTGAGATAACTGAGACAACGGCTATATTTCTTGACTTACATGCTAATTATAATTATAATTGTTGAATTATATATAATTAGCATGTATGTCAAGAAATAATTGTGGAATTATAAGGTAATTAATAATTTTAGTACAAAAAGTAACTGTATATATTACATCAATTTATCTTCAATTTTAGCATATAATAGGATACATGAAATTTAGAATTTCTCTACCTTTAAGTTTGCATTAATACTCTGTTTTAGGAAATGTTTTCACTATATAATTTGAAATTGCTATTAATTGCTTGAAAACGGGGGCTATATTATAAAATTACAATCTGGATACAAAAATTTAACCAGATATATTCTTAAATTTTTATTTATTCATTCAATCCTTTTTTAATAGCCAACTTCAACTTTAGAGATAAATGTGTTTTTCATAGAGGGTGAGATCTATCACGTAATCTGAGGTTCTAAAAAATGTGCTACGAATACATCCATCATTTTGCAAACAATTTCTACAAAAAAAAAATTTAAAGGAAATGACAATTTTTTTTAAAGAAGTTATTGTAGAAAGATGCACATGAGGACTTCGAAAACTAAAGAAACTATTTAAATGTTCATCTGTATAAAGACAAAAAAGAAAATATTAACAAATTTTAAAACTTAAAAAAAAATTGGATTTTGAATTTAAATCGCTCCAAATATTTGCTAATTAGAAATTATTAGCTGGTTATTAACTTTTATGAGAAAATTTTTCATTTATTTTTTGCTACACTTTTTGATAAAATAAAAATGCAAGAGAATATTCATGCTATTACCTACATTAAGAGTAGTTCCAGATACGGTAATATGTGTTTGCTCACATATTTTTCTACTATTGCAGTGTTTCTCAAACTGTGAAGTGCGCTCCCTAGGGAAGCGAGATAACCCTAGGTCGAGGACAGGGGCGTATCCAAAAATCGAAACAAAAATTTTTTGAAAAAATTTATTTATTTACTGAAAGGAAGCAAAACAAAATATATTCTGACATAACAAAAAATAATATACACATTTACACTGATCTACACATATAAATGTATACAATGTATTTGATAATTAATTTAACTATACTACGTTAAGAACAAGTTTAATTATCACCAGTGATTCTATAGGATTGTCATGTATTATATATTATATACAAAATTTAATACTTATCTTGATAATTTGTATGGCTCGCCTTAGCGTCAAAGTATATATTATTATTGAATTCAATACATTATTATTGTATAGAGGGGGGCGATGAAAATTGTGATTGAAAATTGGGTCGCAAATATTGAAAGTTTGAGAAGCACTGTACTATAGTATTAAGAATTAGCAGATATTCTCGTTCTTCGCTTGAGTGAATTGAAAATTATAACAATTGAGACGGGAAAAAAATATAATTTAATGAAAATTTTGAACAATTTTAAGTGAATTGCAAATCAGACTCCCCCAAAAGAACATTTTAGCAAATATAACAGCTAAGTCAAATAAATAAATATAGTTGTATTAGCCGGTATTTTTCGGGTTCATCTTTCTTTCAATCATTTTTCTGTCTATATAAGTCTAATATATAAATATAACCTTTTACTCCGCTGTACGAGACGATTTATATACACAAAACCTACGGATCTTTACTCAACACAAATTTCAAGTTTGTTGGTGTATTCCGTAGATATCGGGATTTTTGAGGCGATATGTATATATATATATAGAGAGAGAGAGAGAGATCTTTATCGCGGCTAACATTAAGTTTTTTTTCTAATGGCAGACGTCAACAAAAGTTTTATTTAAATAAATTCTGTGATAAGTACATACTAAAGTAATTCAAAGGCCACCTATTGGAGATAAAATCTCATAATTTGGATCTAAGATTAAGTGTTGAGGACTGGAAGCACATACTTAAACACTGAGATTCATATTCATTTAACATGACACACAGCCTCCATTTATTTACACGATAGGTCCTTAAAAAAATCACGCACACAGAACTCGAACTGTGGTTCGACTAATATACCATTTAAAGCAGTGATACTCAACCTGCGGCCCAGTGGGCCTTTTTAGGTGGCCCGGTCATGGCCCATTGCTCTGAAAAATTCATTTATTTATAAAAGTTTGATGGGAAATTCTTTGTTAAGAAATCAAATATATGAATTTTGATTGTTGCTGTCGATGTCGTATGGTTGTGAATTGATATTTTTTTTCTTATTAGTGATAATAGTCAACAGTGGAGTGGCAACCATTTTATATGTGGATGTATTTTTAACTATCTTTCGTATCTTGCAAGCGAAAAGTATTCGAAGAAAATAGGTTGTTTCAAGACGATTGAGAAGTTGACTATTATATAGTGAAAAACAAGCCTGAATCAGTTATTGTTTGATTTGTCACTAAAGTGTTGTATTTAAAAAATACCAATAAACAGGAATCGCTTCAATGACACTTTTCCTCGAAGATCTCTTTGAAGAGGTGATGAATAGGCTTTCTTGAATAATTTTTACAGCAACAAAAAAGTGTTTTGTCAGTGGTAATGTCACAGCGGTAACAAAGGCACCCTATGAAATTGATTATATTATTGGTAATTAAATGAGATCGTTTACTGAGAGATGCAGAAATTGTGAAGGAGTGATTCTTAAATGCTTCCAATTTAGAAAAATTCAGTGACAAAAACAAAAAATATGAAAAATAATAATTAAAAAAAAGCAAAATAGGAGTTTTAATATTTTGATCAATTTTTCACATTTTAAATTTTTTATGTTATCTTTGTCTTTAAGCATTTCTCTCCCCCCCCCCGACTCACCTCCATTAATCCTCATGCTGCCGCCGGCGTGAAAAAGGTAACATATAAATGTGGCATCGCAGAAAAAAAGGTTGAGTACCCATGGTTTAAAGAATGAGGTGCTAGCTTAGGAGCCGTCCTCATCACTTGACCCTGATTCAAAATTATGAAGTTCTTCACCAATAGCCCAAGTGTTGTTTCAGCATACGACATTAATAAATAATAAATTAATTAAATGACTTGTATATCGTTCTTTCTGAAGCTCGTGAATATGACCAGCTCAAGTATCGTCCTCGTCTATTGACCGTGGTCGAAAATTACGAAGTCCATCACTAATAGTTCTCATGTTTCTTTAAATGCGGCGTTAATAAACACTTACTATCCACATTAAATCCATTCAATCCACATTCGAAGCGAGAAAAATTTGATGCCACATAAAAACATAAATTATTTCAGCTTCTTGATGTGTAAAATAGGGAATTAGAAGCGCACACGGGCTGTGTGTAGGGGGGTCCCCCTGGTCCGGACTCCCTCCCCCTTCCATTTTTGATTTTTATCCCTTGATTTTTTTCCCCATTTTGTTAAAATCCCATGAAAAAAGTACGTGAAGTTTAACTAAGTATTTATTATTAATAATTAACTTTATTAATAAATGCTAATTACTTATTTAGTAATTAATTTTTTACTGTTTTTTGTCCCCCAAAATCGACAAAATTAAATGAATATGCTGGGCGGTGTATTGGGGGCATGATACGAAAATAGTGGATTTTCGATCCTGGATCTCCCTCCCCTCCTATAAAAATACCCGTGTGCGCTACTCTGTGGAGAATAATTGTAAAACGAATGAATATACAAATCTTTTTTCAGTCAAATTTATAAACGCATTCCAAATAAGATGATGTGCGATCAAAAATAATGTATTACAGGTATTAGGATTTTAACAAAGGCTAGCCATTTTACAATGAGCGAAATTTGTTTTGTAACAATATATAAAAAGTTACATTTTTTATTTTATTATTTATTTGCTTTCATTTTCCAATGCAGATAGTTACTAAAATATGTATAGTCTCAAAGATGAAAATAAAGCATCATTGAGAGTAATTTTAGCAGATTTTCATTTTTCATCTTGAATTCTTGGGAACATGCATTTTGACTCGGGTTCAAATTGAAGATTTTTTTTCGTGCAATTTATAACGTTGCCATTAAGAAACCACACAATTTTGAAATATTTATATAACATTTTAATTATTGTTAGTCATATTTATCGAAATTTGGTTACATATTTCATTAAAACTCCCTTTTATTCTAATTCCGAATGTGGATGCACATTTATGTGTATGTACTAATCTGAAACCAGTGAGCTTTAGAACAAAAATAAATCTTCCTAGCTTCGCTGGTTAACTTAATTGATACCTTTTTCTGACAATTGCTATCCATTGTTCGAAAAATTTCCAATTTCCCGCTCTTTGAGCAATAAATATTCCATTTTCACCTTTTTGCATTTTTTAAAAATCCCCTTTTTTGAAGTTCATCCATTTGTCTTCCATTCATCATGGCGTACATATCTCCCCCTTCTCCGCCATTGTAATTATAAAATGTAACACTTTGAATCAGAGCCTTTTCTGTGTCACGTGCGCCCGAATTTCCATTGAGTTTTGCCCTTTCAAATACAGTCATGTCTATGTCAGATAAAAGTTTCAATTATGCATGGGCTCTTTAGGGTAATGGTGCATGGAATCTTGCTCTCGATTCTGCACTAGCGAAAGGTAAAACAGCTTGAGATTTATATCCCCTCACTCTTATTATAAATTCTGGTAAATGTTAAATCTGGAACTGACTTCGAATTTGAGTAAAGTCACGTAAATTCAGTAGCGAGACGCAATGGAAATGATGGGTCGAAATGATTCTCTGCACTAAATATGCGCATACCATTTTTCTCGTTTTCATCCATCATCGGTAGTTCGGAATCGTTTGCTGGTGAAAAAAGGTGACGAAGAATACATTTATATCGTTTTTATTCATTTTTAGCACAGGAATACTACCGATTGTTTGTTATGTGTGTTTTTTGTTTTGTTTTTTTACTTCTGGTTAGCATTCTTTTTCCCACGATTAAATGTGGGAAATTTCAATTAGTCAACCCTTCTCTGCATTTGTTCTTTTGAAAAAGCATAATTTTATTTCAGAGGGAGTATAAATAAAGACTATATAGCCGTTACCCAACCCGCTTCTCTGGGTATTTCATGATGCTGTATGACTGTACATTGTTTTAGATTTATTGATATAAGTCCTAGAATTAATCTTTTAATTGTACTTAAAAACATTCTTATATTTCTCATCTCCTGATTTAAGGAGGTCCAGCACGTCCATAGGAGCCCATGTTAAATTGCGTAAGTTTATGTACCTTTTTCTCAGAAACTACTTACTTCTAATAAATAAAATTTTTACAGTAGGTTATGTGTACTATTAATAAAACTTTACAGAAGAGTTTTGTCTTTTTGTTAAAAATTAAAGTAATTATGAATTTCTTAAAAAATGTCCAATTTTTTCCCTAAAATTTTGTTTAAAAAAGCCTTATTAAAAAAGTTTGCTAGGTATATATAATTCCCTCCATTAAAATGTGTGAACATATTAAAAGTATGCTCACTGTGTGAAAATTTGAGGATTATATAATAAGTAGTTTTTGAGAAAAAAGTACATAAAGTGAAAAATATTACATTTTGAGAAAACAGGCTTTAAAATAAAAATTTGTAATTTTTGAGCATTTACTTTTTTTAGTACTTTCCAGAAGCATATGTAAAGCATTTTCTTTACCCTCTGCTGCTACACAAAAATCTTCTTTTTTTTTTCTTTCATTATTTTTCACAATTTAGCCTTTTTTTGGGATCTCAAGATGCTTTCGTTGGGTTACACGAATCCTACGTGTATCTAATTTTTTAAAGCATGACTTTATGATCATCAGTTTTGCTACAGGACTCGTATCGAACAGCGCAGTAGCCATATTTACCCCTAATTTTGCAGTTTTTAACTCCGCAAATGTAAATTTTGGAATCACTGACCATATGGTGTTATTTAACTGACTCATTTCGGTTCTGAGTCTTTCCATATAAACATTTTCTTAATAACATAGAATCACCTAGATCACTAAAAATTGACTTCATTTAATTCATTATGGCATTATAACGACGGCATCTTAACACAACTCGCATCCATACATGTCAAGGTTGACAGATGGTGAGTCGGTAGCATCCTGGGACAGTATGGGGTAACAATGGCACATGTGGTTCGCCTTATGAGTTGGAGACATAATACATGGCTTGGGGGTTATTGTCCTTGTTTGGCTTCTAGACCTTCGACGCCAGTAGGACTGGAGGCATAATGGACGAGTTGTGTCTCTTAAGTGTCCATTGACAGGGCCTGTCTGACTTAGTAGACTGGGGCCTCCGAGGATGTTGGCAGATTGCTTCAAAGAGGGAATGGCGATGTGGTGGGAAAAGATCAGATGTGTGGGCAAGCCTTTTGTCGCCGAAGCGTTCGAGAGGGACCAGAGAGCCATAGTTGGGTCAGCACCAGTCTTACTAGCACCACCAGATGCTAATAAGACTGAGGGCAGTGTGCAAACTTTTGGGGTCTGCCAATGAGAGATGACGAGAGGTGTGTAGTGAAACCTCCCCTGGAGTTTAAAAGGGTAGTTTCGGGAAGAGAGAAAAGAAGAAGAGAAACGACTGACGAGAGAGCGGATTTTTTTTGAGTGAGAGGGGGGGGGAGACGATGAACGCCGGCGGCGGTCTCAAACCGATCTAACGGGACTATAGAGAATTATGGGGAAACACCCTTCGGACAAGACATAGACGTGTCAGATAAATAAACCGACAACTAAAGCACACGCACCACAACGGATTGGCGCAAAGAGACAGAATTTTAAGATGGACTTTTCCGTTAATATTTCAATGTCACATTATTAATAATTATTTAGTCGAGAAAATAAATTTTTGTTTTATTTTAACAATTTGCTGTGTGCTCATCATCTCGCTACCCGTTCACTACGCTACAATATATATCACGTGTGTATGTGTTTATGATCATGGTGACTTTCGTTACATTCAGCTTCTGCCTTTTAAAATAGCACCATGAATTTATACCCTCAGGACACAGTCCATGTTGAGGGCTCTCGTTTGAAGACAGAAGATGAAAATAAACAACCCAAAGAGCAGTTTTTATGCTGTGTTGATAAAATATCGGTGAGTCGGTTAAGACCACTTAGGCTTTTTCAGTCCCTTTTTTTCTTCACTGTTTTTGTATTTAAGATCCAAAAGACGTGTGCCCATATACTTTTGGATATGCCCAATACACTTTAATTTTTCCACTTGAACATCATATGTATTTGCGCTCATCAAAAACTTATGCAAAGGGGAAACACAGGCGCTCCTAGCAGAGCTCATTCGATGCGCGTCAAGGAGTAGCTTCGTTTAAAAAATAAATGCAAATACTTCTAATTGTCGTATTTTCTTATATCATGTATCATTTTAAACTTTTAAAAAATACAAAAAAGTGAAAATCTATAATTTTTGGAAAATTCATGTACTTGACCCCTTAAAAAGGACAAGACTTGAATAGAAATACATTTATCTTTTCTGTTTCCATAACTCCCTCCCCCTTCCTTGGGAATCGATTTTCGCAAAAGCAGATTTTTAACAAATCCTGTTTTAATAAAAGAAACCTGTTAGTCAAATTTTAGATTTGTATGTCCAGTAGTTCAAAGACAGGAATTTTTGTCTATAACTCCTCCGCGCAAACCCCCTTGGGGGTGAATATTCACAAAACCCGCGCGTTCTTAGCGAACATCTACTCCTCAAAAGTAATATGCATGCCAAATTTCAAGCGTGTAGGTTTAACAGCTCCGGTGATCTCATGTTGAGTGAATGAGTGAGGGGGAGTTGCATATATAAAAAAGATTAATATTATTATGAGTAAAATTTCCACCGATGAGTGTGCAACAGAGATGACAAAATTTTTCACTTCAAACAATATTACAGCAAGATAAATTCCAATTTGTATCGGTGTTTTTTTTTAAAGAAGTCTTTGCGTAATGAAGTAAATTCAAATTAGAATTTCTGCGTTTTGATGTAACATTGCAACAAATCACTCTGAAAAATTTCTGGGAAACATAACAAAAAAATCCCTATCACACTTAGTTAAGTGATGACTAGCATTTTTTTGAAAATGTGGGAAACTGATACCCCTTTCATCACATCGTTAGGTACTCTATTTAATTTTTCAGTTATTTTATTCACTACCGTGGTCTTATATAGCTGTGCCATTGATCACAGTCACAAATCAAGTAAAAAAACTTTGCTGGATTAGTTAAAATTAACGCAGTTTAAATCTGTTTGAGAAAAGAAAGTCACATGACTTTGACTTTACATAAAAGATAAAAATTATACATTTTATCCTTAGCAAGTTTGTGACGGGCTCACGCGTCTTTTCTTTAACATAACCTCTGGGTTCTTTGACGGCCAAGATTAATGGCAACTCTTTTCCAACCAAAACCCAAGAAGTGAAATGCGAATAAGAAATGCAAATAAAATAGCTTTTAAAAGAACAGAAGTTTCAGTAAAATGAATGGCAATTTGATGAATGTTATGTTTGGAGGAGATACAAGCGTGAATTGACAGCCTATCGTAAAGTTACCTAGAAACCCTGCCATTTATACAAGGTGCATACCATTGCACACGCCCCTAGACGTTTCCATTTAAAGATTGAAGTTAAATTTGAATTAAGGTAGGACTGATTATTTGATATTAGAACTTATAATATTATTAGAAGTGAGAGTAGGCGGATAATTTAATTATTTAGAGAAAGTGGTCTAAGTTACGCGATTCGGTTTAACTATTTTTGTGAGTTCGTTCTTTCTAGATTCTCATTTATATAAATTTATCTAAATTGTTAGACCTTTAAAGTTCTATTCTTAATTAAGTCATATTAAGAATTTAAAATGTCTGATTATTATCCGGAAAATCCCACACCTCTAGTTCACGTTGGCAATCAAAGATATGGTCACCAAAAAGGGGCCATATCACGTTAGTGCTTCAAAAGATGACCCATTTAGTTAAAATTTCAAAATGGTACAACACTGGTTACTTTTCTATCCGTAGCAATTATTGTCAATTTTTTAAACTAAATAACTCCTTTTCCAAAAACTCAATCTTTACTGTGTGATTCAAACTAAGCAATAAATTTAAAAATGAAATGGATAACATTTTTGTAACACTTTGATAAATTTAATCACATCATTTTACTCTTTTTCAATGAGATGTATCTTGCGGCAGAGAAAATTACGCTTGTTTTCCTAATTCACGTCATCATTAATTGGAACCACTTATTTAAGAGAAATTGTTTTAAAAAATGAAACACACATAAAACTAAATTATTTGATGAGGTCGTGGAGTTCTCTAAAAATATAAATTACCTCAATAGAACCAGATAGATAATGTCAAACAATTCATTTATTTCATGATATATTGTTTTTCATATTGAAAAAAATCGATAGTTAATGAAGTTTATAAATAACATTGTGTGTGTGTGTATGCCAATAATAAATTCTAAGGTTTATATTACAGACGGACCTCTATAAAAAAGTTCGTTGTACGGAAAATTTGTTGTATAGAGGTTCACTTTTCAATATACTCTATAAACCACGTAAAATAAATTTTAAATTAATAAACACTATGTATCAAAAATTTAATTATTCACACCTTTCTGTAAATTAATAACTATTTTTTTATGGGTAAGATATATAAAAGAAAGAAAGAAAAACTGCAAGGAAAGCATGAAAAAAGAATGTCGAGGACTACACTATATTTCCAACATTAAGAAAATAATTTTATATTAAAATAAATGAATTTTAAGGATATTTTCTAATTTAAAGCCACAAGCAATTTTAAACATACATTATTTTATAACCAGAAATTCTAAACATACATTACTGAGGGTGTAAGAGGATATCGAAGATGTTTCTAGTGAACTGGACAATGGAGGTTAAAGGTTGCACTTCTTGGATGAAGTGCCCTGAATTATATTGTTCTCGGCGATTTAGGCACCTGTTAAAACTAGTTCAAGATTTATGAACACCACAAAACTTGTTAAAAGAGAGAATAACCTGAAATGTCCAGAAATACTTTAAAAATAGGGAGAAAAAAATTGAATCACAAGAGAAAAAGTTTGTTGTATAGAAAAAGCACTTCGCTCTTGGGAGGTTATTTTACGAAGAAAATTGTGAAATGTTCTTGGTTCCAGGAAAAAGTTCTCAATCGTGGGCGTAACTACCGCCGTATCAATCGTATCAATGATATGGGGTCCCCAAGCTACAAGAGTCCCAACATGTGAAAGCAAAAAATCGTAAGATAGTAAAGGGGACCTATAAAAAGGGCCTCCAAAGAATTTTGATATAGGGCCCATTCAGGACTAGCTCTACGCCATTGTTCTCAATATAGAATAATTCGCAATATAGAGGTTCGTAATATGGAGGTTTGACTGAGTTTCTTTTAGTATTATAAGTTCAACCGAAAACAGATACATGTTTCAGTGTGGCCTGAGAAGAGGCTGGGCAACTCTAGATTGAATTTTATTAACCTTTTTTCCTATACAAATACAAACCTCTACAACCTTTAAAGTCAGTATTAAACTTTGAAATAATCATAAAAAATACTGTTAATAAATATAAAATGAAGAAGTGTTAACTGTATCATAGTACGTGTTAACTACTTTATACCTTTCCATTGCTTTAGATTATTCTAATTTTTAAAGGAATTTAATTCGATAAAATTCGGTGAAAAAAATTTGTAGTACATACGCATAATAAAATCTACTTGTCGTATCAACTATGTTCAGCAGATGGCACCACGAGCTACAAAAAAAGAATCGTGAACAATAAATGTTATGTGCCTTTAAAAATTCTTTAAAAAAATGGCTATTATTTATTAACTGCTATATCCACACCCACACAAAATGCTAATTTGGATTTTGATTAACCAGTTTTCTCTTTCGTATTATTTTTTATTCTTAATTCCATAAAATGCAAAATCGAGTGTTTTAGAAAAAATGGTTTTTATTGGATTTTCTATGCCGATTTCACTGCATTTTTGATAATCTTATTACTCTGTAAATTCATGACACATATTTTAAAGACTAGGTAAGATTTAAATCACAGCGTTGAATAATTTTGCAGATAACTTTTTATAGTTCTTCGATAAATGTGCTTCGCCTGCAGTTTACACAATACTGCAGAAAAAAAAAATTATTCTATATAAAACATTATTGGGGGAAAAAGGGATAACACAAACACACACACTACATATAGCAGTTCAGTTTTTTTTTTGTTTTAAAAAAATGTTTTGAAAACTAAGCCTTTGTTTTGTTTTCAAATTTAATAAAAATAAACATGTTCAACTAACTTTTTCGATTAAAATTTAAAAAAAACAAAAAAACAAGTAATATAAAAATTTTTTTTAAGTCAATTCCTACTTTGAATGGATGAATAGAAAGTATTTTATTAACGATTGAAAATTTGAATTATATATATATATATAAATATATACTTATATAGGGAGAGAGTGAACTAATAGTAGAGGAAATGAAAAAGAGCATGATTTGTCTGCATTGTTGTAACAATCAATGCACACCCGGTTTGGCAGGAAAACAGGTTTTTGACACCAACTTTTGTCTTTGTTTTAATAGTTGCATTGTTACAACAATAGAGACGACTCTAAGTTGGCGACAAAAACCGGTAATTAATTTAATTTAATTTAATTAATTAATTAATATTTCAAAAAACTGTATTAACATCAAGTGTCATCCACTGCAAGTTTAAAAAAAATTATTTGAACTTGATTGGATGAATAGGAAGTATTTTATTAACGATTGAAAATTTGAACAAGATAAATATATAAACAAATAAACACATTGAGAGGGTAAGCAAATAGTAGGAATTGAAAAAACATAAACACGTGCGTGCATTGCAATGGGCTAAATTCAACTGACATCATAGTCATGTGATAACTGCTATCGCTTGTTTCCAGTCAATCAGTTCATGCGCTTTATTGTAGCCAAATTTAGTAATACTGATTTTTACAGAAACTTTATTTTTGAAAGTACATGTTTGTCGACAATAATAAGGTACACAGGTAAACAAAATGCACTATATTTAAAGTAAGCATATAACATATAACATAGAACTTTTATTATTATTATTATTATTTTAATTTTGAAAAAAGTTTGAAGAATCTTAATATTTGAACATCTTTATCCAATTTGAAATTTTCTATAAATTTTACAAGTAGAAGAAAAAAAAGTCTAATGTCAGTTCTGAATTGATTTGACACGTGACTACATTTGTCATGTCACTATGATGTTTCATGAATTTAGCTCAATTAGTTTTTTTTAGAAATGAAAATTGGACATGTTTTTTACACTGAATCACAACGATAAGTTTTATTTTCAAATATAATACACATTTTTACACCATCGCATTTATATCTGATCTATATTAACGATAGGTATTTAATGCCCACAATTTGTTCATCAGATATCTCTTAAACTAGAAATATTAAGATATATTTCACACTGGTGACAGTTTCTTGGTCTCAGCTCGGGATGAAGAAAGCCTCACCATCTTCTGTGAATGTTGAGGAAATGAGAATCAAGTTTTTTGTCAGAAATATCCCTTTTCTTTCTTTTGCCCTAAACAGACAAAAGTCAATCAATAAATCTTATAGGAAAAACTTTAAAATATTATGAATTATGATTTGCTTAACATTAAAAAATGTAATAATCGCTTTGAAGAAATAAAAAATAGGTTAATTAGTAAATTTAAATACTTTTTAATTTAAAAAAGATGAAATATATATTAAACAAACTTAATATTTCTCTATTGTTATTTGAATGGAAATAATATTTTCTTTCGGAACATTCATATTTATTTTAAAATATTTAAACCCTTTAAAAAAGATTTTAGTTTAAATTGAAGTTAATATATTGTATTTTTGAGATATTTAGCTAGAGAGAGAGAGAGTAAATTTTTAAGAGATCTTTACACAATTTTATTTCAAGCATTACAATTTTTCTTCCAGCAAAAATTTTAAATCAGTATCGCTTGTAAAAAAGGAAAAGTTTAACAAATAAGATCGTTTATATTTTCACCAACATTTATTATAAATGTTGCAAATAAAATTAATTTATCTTCATTTACAGAAGAAATAATATACATGCAGTTAAACTTTCTTTTTACTTTAATAATAAGTTAAAATCATTCGAAAAGTAAAAAATCGCTCATCTTTTAATTAGTTAAAACTTATATATTTAATATTTCTTACTTCAAAATAATAAAAGTGGCTTCTCTCTCTCAAAGTATTGATTAACATAATTCTCTCTATAATAAGATTTTTCATTAAAATTTTTTAAAAATTTTAACACTTTTATTACATTTTTATCATTTTTTTATCTTATTTTACAGATAATAATACATATTAGAATTTGATAAAATTGAAATTACTATAATTATATAATTAAGTATAGAAATAAAAATTTAGCAAAATGAAGTACAGTGGAATACATTATATACATTATTTTTCAATCGCCGGTCAATCGTTTTTAAAAATGCATTTTTTTAGTTAATTAACAGGTGCTGCTTTTTAATTTATTAAGGAAAAAAATAGTTGGTCTTTAATTATAGATATTTATCACAACTTTTTTTAAAATTTAAAACAAAAGGAATTTTAAGAGTAAATCAGAATTAACTAATTTATCAAATTTGTTAAGAAATATTAGTTCATTATTTACTTAGTTAATTTACTTAAAAAATATTTTTGAAAATATTTTTTCTTTTATGCAGAGTATTCTTAAGATTGGTTTTACGCGAGAGGTTTACGGTATTACATTCCACGCGAGATAAAGAAAACGACATTGAGGATTCGAGAGTGTTGTTGCTACCTAGGATATAGAGGTAGGATCGTTCTACTAAATATTAGGAACTGTGTATAAACAGAGATTAGGAATAAGTTAAATATAGTGATTAAGGTCATGTTTATTTGGTAATACGTATTGTGTGTTTCTTCTCCTCAGATCCTCTAAGTTAAAATATAAATATATTATCTTTGTATAGTGTTTAAGTTAAGATCTTAATAAAGAGATATTAAGATTATGGCAAAACGCCTGGTTCTTCATTCACTCCCACACCCCTAGGTCACAAGGATGACTTAGAAGTAAGGCATCACCCACGGGCGAATGCCTTACAGTGTGAGACATGAGTTAATTGCAAAGAGTGCGATATGGATTTGTGTGTAGTACCATGTTTTGGGACATACCATACTCAGTGGCGTAACGTACACCCCCGCATTGTGGAGGGCCCAGGGTTCTAGGGGGCTCCAAAGCCTGACTTCCGCCAAGTAAGTACCGCCAAGCCCTTTATAAAATCCAACTTGGGGGCCCAAACGTTCTCCGTTACGCCCCTGACTATACTATAAAAGATTTGTAAAATGTATGTATTGAAATTCATATTGTTGTGTTTTTATATTATATTATTCTAGTTATATTATATTTAGCTGCAAAATTGTAATTGTTAATTTGCTCTAATCGAATAGGATGTGCGTATAACCCATTACTTTTTGATGTATATATATAAATATATTATAAATACAGTAGTTGTTGCATTTAAAATTTTATTTTTGTAATAAAAAAAACCATTTTCTAGCTTTTATAATAACATAAAGAGCAAAATTAAACAGTCAAAAATTTTTTTCCATTTTTGGTCCATTTTTCTGAAATTTATGTCACAGTTAAGGGGTTAAAAAAACCAGCGAAATATAAAATGAAACGTATTAAAGGGAAAAAGGCTGCAAAATCTCCAAAATAACCCCATTATAGACAAAAATTAATGACAGTGAAGTTTAAAAAAAAAATGCCCCAAAGGAATTAAGGCTGTGATTGACCTACAATAAAAAAAGTTAATTAAACAAAAAAACCCCAGAAAATTGAGTTTTGTTTGATTGCAGTTTTTCAAAGATAACCTTTGTCACCTTTTTCTGCAAATTATATTGTCATGTAAATACACTTTAAAGAGATCTCTTACCTGAAATGGTAAATTTATGCTTCCTATAACAGCTGGTGGGGCCAGTCCAGCAGCCAAAGCGGCGATTCCTCCTAGCACTGCTAATCCAGCTGGTATTTTCAGCAACTTTAGGATGGATTTGGCTTTGATAGTTTTGAGAGCAAGGCCGGCAGATCCTGCAATACCAGCGATTTGTAGAGGATTATTATTATATCCCTGATACTCATAATAGCCAGGATCTTCTGGGTAATCATAGTAAAATTTGCCGTGACTTCGCTTTTGGAAGTGTTTTGAATCATGGTTTGATGATTTTGTGATTTCTTTATTATCTGGAACAGAAATTTTAAAGATATAATGTTGCTGGACTTCATTTTATGCCAAGTTATAAAAATAGAAACATAAAAAAATAAACACCATTCATTCATAAAAAAAACTTTTGAAAAAATATTAAGCTTTAGAATCAAGTTTAAGCTCTGAGGATTGATTGTGTCTGTATTATTAACGTTTTCGCGTCAGATTGACAACTTAACCGAAACATCTGCTCATGTACCCCATCGCCTAAGGTCACGTAAATTGAGATAGGCACAGTAGGCCGTGGCTCTCCTGGGCTGTTGCGCCACTGAGTTCAGTTCAGTTCAGTTCAGTCTTCTTAACGTTGCCTTTCAAATCAACAAGAGGGCATTTTCCGACAGATCTCGTAATTTTGAACTAAAGCCAAATATGACACTTAGAAAAGAACCTCCTTTTCCAAATTTCAACACCACGCTAACGTGAGGACTTTAAGCTTCGACTGATTTAACGTACATCAGCTATTTAATGACACAAGGAATTGAATCTATGACTCGACAGAAATAACGTCTACCACGGAGGCAAGACTTTGTAGAATCTTAGATGTAAATATCAGTGTTGAAATTAGATTTGGTATGTTTTAAAATTTTTAATAGAAAAATAAATTTATTCCCTAATACTTTATAATTTCGAAATTTAAAATAAAAAAAAGAATCTTAAATAGTGATGCAATTATTTAAATAAATCATGGCTTAACTTTTTAAAATTTAATTGAAAATTAATGCAATGCATTTAATCATTCTCAAATGCACAATCATTGTGATGAATGTTTTGCAAGTCTTGTATTGTATATTGTTCGAAGAGATCACATTATTTCTTGCAGACAAAAAAAAATATCTAAAGAGTTTTTTAGTGTTGCCAGGATTCGAAAATTTCTTTTAGTTTTAGTTATAAGTACATTAATTTTTAAAAGTATGAGAATTATAAATGTTTGTTAATTTAAGTACGGGGTTAAAATTAAAAGCAATGATAAGTTTTAACTATAATTAAACTGAAATTTTAAAGCTTAAAAAATATTAACATTTTGAAACATATCATCAGAGAAAATTCTTCATTCTAAGGCATATTCTTTTGCCTTTGAATATTATACATTTTAAAGATTCCACATTAATACTGGAAAAATTCTACGTTGATCTCGCTAAAAAAATTCATCTATTTTTTTTTAGTTTGTAATTCTATAAACATTTCCGAAGAATGAATATGAATGGTAAAAATATTTTCTTCTGAGGATTGATAAATAGTTTATAGGAGATCTACTAGTCATACCATAAAAGTTTAATTTGAGAGATAATATAACCTCTTAAAATTATAATTATTATTCAGTTTACACAAGTGGAATGGTATTAAAAGCAGCACAACCGATAAAAAATTTAGAATTATTAAAAAAGCGAAACTTACTTAATGATTTTTTTTCTAGAGAGAGGACCAGACCGATGAAACAGAAGCTCCAAGTAACAAGAAGTACTTTGTAAAAAGACATTTCTGGAGAAGAAACAGGAAAAATAAAATCTTAAAAAATCAGTTTCATGTTCCTTCGATCTTATTTTTATATTTTTGTAAACTTTTTAAAAAGGATTAACTATAAAGTACACTTTTGAATAATTATTTTAGATATAAATATAATTTTCCAAACAAATAATTATTCTTTTTTTTAAGAAAATTTTTTGCCATTAACATTGTTTCTACAAACAAAGTTAATTAATTGAATGTAAAAAATTAATGGAAAAAAGAAATGTTTTCGTAAAGGCAATTTTGTGTTGTATCCTGTATTTTCAAAGAGTTTTAGTTTTTATTTCTAAAGTAAATTATAAATATTGACCTGTTGTAAGACTAAGAATGTTGACTTAGGAAGAAAAAAAATATAGATATTCTATTTCTATATATTTTATTTTATTCTATAAGTTCTATTTCATTTAATACATTGCTATATAAAACAGTTACCGAGAAAATCATTGAGCTCCATGATGATTTAAAAATTACACATACATAGATTTTAACTAAAAATTAAACTGATAAAAAATTAATGTGAAGAGAGGATGCTGTATAAGAATATATAACAACTGTAAAGCTTGTGTGTGTTCAATTACTTTTTTTTAATTAATAATATGTTGTTGTATAAATGTGCGTGTGTGTTGTCGTACAATTTATTGTTGATTATTTAGTTTCAAAAAAAAAAAAAAAAGACAGCGCTTTATGAAACTATATAAAGCCATTTAAAACAAAAATCCGTTCCACATTACGATTAATGCATTTAGCTCCTACCGGCTTAAAAATTTTAACAAGAAGTTTTTAAGAACCAACTGGAAAGATCATTATTGATGTAAGAAATCATTTATCCATTGATAAAACAGTATTTACATATTTCTAGTATTTCTTATATACTTCACTGTCTTGAAACTTATTGGTGTAGCATCTTTCACTGCTATTTTAATATTTTAGATCGTGTGAATTATAGATTCGTTTTGGTTACGCTACCGAGATACATTATTAGGTTTTTTCAGGTTTTCTGATGTCTTAGGCTTATTTGGATTCTAATCTTTTCTTAATATTTTTGTTAGTAAAAGGATTAAGAGGATGCCAATACCATTATTTATCGATCTCATGGTAGTTTATGCAATCAATAAATTACGATAAGAAATCCCAAAACTGGTATTTTCATATAGTAAATGTGCCGTGGCAGCGTATGGCTGATTGATTGTTTAATTAACGTTGTATTCTGAAGCTATACCAGCTATTGGCGAAGGATATCATAATTTTGAAACTTAATCAGATGACAAGTACGACACAGGAGTTATTATCCCCTCTCTCCAAATTTCCCTACTCCGGAAACGTGAGGACTTTAAACCTTGATAGAGTTAACATATGGTCCATATGGTAGCTCAAGCGCGTGAAGAAAGAAAGTGACAGAAAGTTTATCGTATAAAAAAAGCAAGTAATACTAAAAAAAAATAATGTCAATTCCTACTTAGGTCAGCAGTGAAAATTTTTATTTTAGCAAATTAAATTTAGTTAATGAATTAATATTTGAAAAAAACTGTATGAACATCAAGTGTCATCCACTACAACAGGGGTGGCTAACCCTTATGGATCAACGAGCCATTTTTTCTAAAAAAAGTATTTAATGAGGTATAGACGTGCCGTCCAATAATTTTGACTCGTGATTATTGGGAAAACAGTAAAACTAAATACTAACAACACAAAACTCTTACTACGAAAAAATACCTTTTGCACTGTATAGTTATAAATGTTTTAATTGTACGTGTAATTCAAGTTAAAGAGCAACATTACAGTGACTTCTGTTATTGCAGATTGAATGACAAATAACTTATAAGAGGATTGTAAGATGTTACTTTTTTGGAGAATACATGCTGAATTTGAATCATCTACCAAACGGTTTCTAAGCAATTAATTATTTTTGCTGTGGTTCACTTTTTTTGACAAGAGGGTTTGTGATTTTTTTCAAAATACCGTCACCTTTACTTATAATGCCATGTTCCTCGGTCCACCAAATTTGAAATTCTCTGTTACACTAACTAAATTACACTTTTTGTTCTTTTGCTGAACTAGCCATGTTAAATAACAGTTAAAAATCGTAAATATAACACAGATCATCTTTGACAATTGTAGTCTATGACGTAATTAAGGCAAGACAATAACAAACGAGTGTGCTCCCAACCGCCACGCTACCGATCACTCGTGTTTATTTGTATTCTTCATAGTAAACTTAGAAATTTTGAAAAAAATAAATAAATAAATAAAATGCACGCGTGCCACTGGTTCGCCATCCCTGCGTTACAAGTTCAAAAAAATTTTTTGAAGCCAAGAAAAGATTCGATAGAAAAACTTACTGGCGCCATCTGTTGGTGGTAGTTCTAACTTCATCAGAAATAACACAGAATAAATTTAAAATTAAAAAATAAAATTTAATTAATGAATTAATATTTGAAAAAAAACTGTATTAACATCAAGTTTCATCCACTACAAGTTTAAAAAAATGTATTTGAGCTTCAGTGGATGAATAAAAAGTATTTTATTAACAATTAAAAATTTGAACAAGAGATATATGTAAATAAATATATATATAGGGAGACAGTGAACTAATAGTAGGAATTGAATAAATCATAGTTATGTAGAATGACGAAAATTATACTTCAATCTGACATATAAAATAAAGATAAATATTCAATTAAAAACACTTCTAACAACTGGAAGGCGTTTAAAACCTATTGCCGAAAACTCAATTGATTAATTGTGATAAGTTTTTTTTTTTTAAAAAATAAAAACAAGTTTCATAAGCAGTGTGAAATTTTACATAATTACAAAATATTGTAAAATATTTATCAGTGAATAGTTCGTGTATAGGAAGTTGAACTTTTTTGGGGGTTTCCTTAGTGTCGCAAAAAAATGATATTACTATTTAAGATATTCTCAAAAGTTTGTTAGTAAGGTTTTAAATACTTGTCTATGTTGAAGAACAAAATATGACCTTTAATTTTTTTCCAAAAGAGTAATTTTACAGTTAAAAATAATTTTTTCCTAAAAATTAAAATCAAGGTATAACAAGTATGAGGTGTAAGAAAATTATCTCAGAGATACGAATTGTAACTGCAGTTCAAAAAATTTTCACAAATATTATATTAAAAATGAAAAAGAAGTTTTTTTTAATAATTATTTATGAATGTTGCTAAATTAAATGGGCCTTGAATAAAACAAGAAAATGGGCTGATTTTTAAAAATCATTTTAAATCTTTTAAGATGAAAATTATACAACAGTAACAGCTATTCCAAAAATAAATGCATTTATAAGAAATTGAGACTTACCTTATAAAATAAAATGTTTCAGTTAATATTCTTTTGCTGTGGTTTTGCCGTCTCTTTAAGTAAAAAAGGAGAGAAAAACACCAATTTTCTTGTCCACCATTTTTATACATTTAGGGAAATATTTGACCTGGTTCTCATCTGTAAAAAGAGGGTGACTAAAGCTTCGCCTCATTTTCTTTGTCAAACAAGGAAAAAAGGAGCCTTACACATTTGGTTTTATATTTTAAGACTCAAATCAAGACTTATCAACTAACACATAATTGTAGTTTTTAAACCATTGCGCAAAACGTATAATAAAAAATTAAACAATTTGATAATTTCTTTTTCCTTTGCCGTATTTATTATTATTATTATTTCTTTAAAAATATCCCATAATAAAAATTTATACTGTAGTTAATCTACTATAATCTAAAAAAAACCATACATATATACTTTTCACATATATTTATATTGTTTTACGAAAGCAATATAAATATATTTGAAATATATTTTTAAACATGCATTTCATATAAAGATTCTAAGTGCGATGTGTTTGCAGACAAAATCAGGTTTATAAATAAAATCACAATCAATTCCCATATGGAAATAAAATCATTCAGCGTTCAATTTATTTTCTTAGCCGATTACAAAATTGGGTTAGATGTTTTGTTTTTTTTACTCTTTATGTTTACATTATACTATTCTCAATCAAATTTTTTACCGCAACTATTTAACTTGATATGCAACTTGTATATATTAACTGATAAAACTTAATGTTGCTTATATTAAACAAATATATATCTTATTTTTTTTAAAAAAAATCGAGTTGATAATGCTTATGAATAATTTTTTATTATCAATGTTATATTTAATATTTGATTTTGATCCCAAGCAATTAAATAATAAGAAACTACTTATAAGTAAAATGGATAAGTTACATTAATAAGAATATACATAAAATTCAAAGAGTTTTCGCACTTCTGACATAAATTTAACTTAAATTGCTTATAATTAAACTGAAAATATATCACACTTATAATGCCCGTAACGAAAAGCATTTCCTGAATTTTTATGATAAGATTTAAAAGTCATATATATATATATATATATATATATATATATATATATATATATATATATATATATATAAATAAAATCTTCCACAAATCAACATTATTCAAAAATATTTTACATAAAATGGAAAGAGCATTCCTTTAAAAATAAATAAATTTTATATTCATAACAATTTCAAAATCATTTGACCTCAAAATATGCCAAGAAGGAAGAGAAATTAAAAATAAGTATGATAGTGTTAAATATTTCAGAATTGTTTTAAAATTTGGAATAATTTTTGTCCTTTCTTGGATTTCTGTAGCAGATAAAATAATATGTTGGTTGAAAGTCAAGAATATATTAAATTTTTTCTATGTGTTTTACTTCAATTTAATAGAATTCAAGAAATTTTTTATTGCTATATATATATATATATATTGAAAATTAAATTCGTTATTGGTGAAACCAGGTATGTATAACACTCAAACTTTATGAATTAGACAAATAATATTTAGTTATATTTAAATTACATGGAATTAAAATACCAACTGATATTACGAAATGTTTTTTTCATTCAAAAACTATGCTCGTAATATTATAATTAATTGCAAATTTTAATTTTTTTTCATATTATAAAGAAAATTATGCAGAAACTTTGATGTGCAACTTGAATAAGACAGCATCTATCAAAATGCTTTGAAAATTATTATCTATTTTAATATAGGGACTAAATTGCAATTATTTATATCGATGTTTTTTCCTTAACGGCAATTTTTAAAATTCTTAATTATTTTAGACTTTAGAATTTAAAAAAAAATTCTTTTTTGAATGTACTTAATTGCGCCTATAACAAACATTTTTTCACTGATACATCATGAAAAAGCTACATTTCCGATTCTTATATCATAGAAATAATATATTATACCTGAGAATTATATAATATTGCTTTTCAAATATAATGTTGTGATTATAAAGATGTATACCATTAGATTTAAAAATGATTAACTTTGCATAACATATTTATATTTTGCCCTGTTATTACTTAATATGAAATATTTTTACAGAGAAAGTAAAATGAATTTATTGTATTTTTTACACATAGAAGCATTCTTAAATTATTATAATAAATACCACACATGTCATAGTAACATATAGAACTACAAGCCTTCTCCTTTCTGTACAAAACAGAGATGTCAATGCCCCACATTACCAAGATCCGTTTCTAGTGACATATTACACATATTCGAATTTCTAAGTTTCAGTCCATCCTAAATTGCAAATAGACAAAAGGGGAAAAAAACTATGCTTATTTGCTCGGCCTTTCTTTCATTAAACATCCGGAACTTTTAGTTATGGTTTTGTTTCCCTTCAGAGGGATATAATTCCTATGACGAAAGCAAAGAGATATATAACCTTTTTTAAACTATATATTGCATTTTCTTATTCTTGCTCGTGCTATCAGATTTGGATAACATTATATATTAAATTTTAAAAAATACACACCTTATTTAAAAGAAGATTGATTGTGACAAATACGCTTTAAACACAATTCGAAAACAGCTGAGATATATTTAGGTCCAAAATATATTTACAGAATAAAAAAAGAAAACAAAATATAAGATGTAGAATTTTTTTTTAAATATTATTGAGAGATATGTTAAAGGCTAATTTTCGAATATAACGAGAATTATTCTGAAAAAGTAAATTTAGAAAGATATTTCTGAAACAAATTTAATAATAAAAAGTATTAAGAAATTATCTACTTCTTCGCTTAAAATAACAAAATTTTGCAATTTAGACAATGTTACAGAATAGTAATTGTGTTTTGAATTCAAATATTTGTGAAATCAAAAGATTAGAAATGTGAATATTTACAAAGAAATATTCAAAATTTCTGCTATTACAAAGTAATATGTGAAAAGTATTTACACTGTTTTTAAATATTGTATTCAAAGATATAGATAAAATGATTTTAAATATTTTTTTTAAAAACATTAATTTCAACATGCTGCATATTAATTTTTTCAAATAAGGATTTTCCCCATTTAATACAGGTTTTTAATAAAAATAAATTTAAATTACTTGGATTCTGATAATTTTTACTATCTATTTTTAGAACAAATAAAATGTAAATTGTCTATTTTTTAAAAAATTTTTTTACCCTTTTATGTTGTATATAAAAATCATTAAAAGTAGAACCCAAATTACTAAATGTGTATTTTAATATTGTCATTTCTCGTTTCTTTTTCAAGAATGACGTATGTGAATTTAAGAAAGTCCAATGAAATAAGACCTCCACTTTCAACGCGTGCGCTGTAATACTTCTTCGAACTTTTATAGGTCAGCGGAACCGGCCATCACTTTTACCTCCAAGAGATTCAAATATTTTCGTTAATCAAGAGAAAAGTGAAAGTTAGGCAATTTCGAAAGATTTTATCTTTACTTCTTCGAAGAAATATCTGACAATTAAAACATTTAGATACAAAGTACATTTATGCAGAAATAAGCCTATAAAATTTTGTATCTACTTCCGTAAATATTAAACATGTTGTAAATAAAAAAAAGAGAGAGAGAGAGAGATTCAGAAGTATATAACTATTTGTGAGACGAATACAGGTAAATTAAATTTTAAATATTTTAAATTTTACTATTTCTTTCCATTTTTGATAAACTTTTTATATCGTTAATTATCTCCCTCATTTGATATGCATTAATAAAAATATTGTATAACATTATATAATAACTAGTAGAATTTAGCAATATATATATTATAATTCCTCTCGCACACTCTCCAATTGTGTATCATTAATAAAATTAAAACGCAGTTTATTTTCAGGTTACAATTCACAAATTTCAGTACTTTTTTTTTTATTTATATAAGCCATATCTCTATTAAATTCATAGCTTGACAAATATGTTTACTCCTCAAATCGAAATATTAAACAAACACTTACATTTAACAAAATGAATTTTTCATATAACATGCCAAACAGCAAGAGAGATTAAACTTTTTTTAAAATAACATAAATACCCAAAATGCAAAAAGAATTATTTATTTAAGGTATCCGACTACGTTCGGAACCGTGATTTTGCAAAAGCGTGGTAAATGGATAGTATTATGATATTTAGTGTCACTTAGATTAGAATACATGTATACAATTGTTTTAAGGACATATGACAAAAAAAATTATTTAAATACAATATTTTGGCAAAAAATTAACTTAGAATAACCTTTCTTCTAAATGTTCTCCTTTTGTAAAAAATGCTTCTATTGTATTAATATTTTGCCTGTCTATAGCTCAGACCTCTGTACAGAGGCTCAACTAGAAGTTTTGAAACGCATAACTCGGAAGTCGGTCTATCCATGTTTTACGACAACAGAGGGAGAAATTTTAAGAAAATACGCCGATAATTATTTCAAATGGTTGTAACTCTGAAAATAATATGAATTATTCAAAAATCATAGTTGAGCCTCTGTACAGAGGTCTGAGGCAAAATATTAATACAATAGAAGCATTTTTTACAAAGGAGAACATTTGGAAAAAAGGTTATTCAAGTTATTACAAAAAAATTGTATTTAAAAGATTTTTGTCAAAATGTCCTTAAAACAATTTTATACATGTATTCTAATCTAAGTGACACTAAATATCATGAAAATGATACATTTATGCGCTTTTTTAAAATCCTGGTTCCGAACGTAGTCGGATACCTTAATGCATGATAAATCTGATTTTATTTAAATTGTTATTTGTGGCCGATTTCCGAAGACTGAGACCACTTGTGAACAATATACAGTATAATTCCGGGAATAAGCCGATAATTTTTGGAAATAGTTTTGCAGCGAAAGTATGGGGCTTTTTACTTGGATCTGCTATTCACAATAAAGAAGTAGCTAAAAACCCTTTTCTTTAGCTATGCGCAAACGATTTTAATCTTTTAAATTTTAGAGTGTTTTGAACGGAATTTTTATTCTAAAAGAAAGGGAAAAAAAAGTCACCTAAATCCTTTAAAATTAGAAATCATTTCCGAATAGTTTGTAAAATTCACATTTACTCAATGGAAAGTATGAATGCCTATGATCATCATGTAGCGAGGAGTTTTTCTTCAGAACATGAAACATAGGCCACCGATCACATTATGTGAAAATTTCTGTTCCAGTTCATTTTCCGAACAAAAATAAATGGCGCAAAAATTATGACTAGCTCAGATATTGTACGAGATAATAAGCGGATAGAAGAAAATTATGTTTGTTTCCGATGGGTTTTTATTAGATATAAAAAATAAAGTCGCTTACGTTTTGGAATTGGAATACAGTCGAACCCCGATTTAACGAAACCCCTTTATTTAACGAATAATAAATCCCGAATTAACGAATTATTTAAACAGCTGAAATATTTTATTAATTTGTATTAGAAAAAAATTGGATTTTTTTTTCAAATTGTCCTTTTTGTCCGGAACAGAGACAGGATTTTTCTTGTAAGTATCAAATTTAAATGGGAAAGGGTGCAGATGATTCATGCGTGCAGCCTATCGTATGAGTTTTGAATAGAATAAGCCCAATACTTTTTTTAATAATCCGTTTCACCTTAACTTGCAGCGCTGGGAAGGGGATGACCAATTTACAGCCGTACTTATCTCTAGAAATGTACTATATACAAATAAAAATTCTCCATTTTGGGCAGCAGAAAGAAAAAAAATGCTCTTGAAAAATGTTCTTTAAAAATTGTATGAGGTTTTTTTGGGATTGTATAAGCCTTTATTTATCGGATAAAAGGTTTAATTTCAATATTTTATAGTTGTTATTAAACTATCAAGGTCGCAAAAAATGCGTTGATTTGCCGCGAATACTTTGGAAGCACTGTAATCTTGAAAACCGGTTTTTCAGCCAAATGTTGTTGTCCACTAAAAGTCAAGAATTTTGTTTTCAATATTAAAGAAGAAAATCCTTAAGATGTGATTAACTTAAAATATATTTTTTAAACCAAATTTCAAAATACATGATACTTTTTTCAATTTTCTGTGCATTTGTTTTTTTAAATCCCAAAAACTAGTTGGAACTACTTTTCCCCAAGCGGATTGTTAACATTCCTCCTTTTCCCAACGCTGCCAACTTGAGGTGAAAAAAGGAGGAAAATAACCCTCCCACCCATAATGCAAGGGTATTTAAGATTTTAATGATTATGTTACATTTGATGATGGACTGCTTATCTGTGCAACTGAAGTTCCGGAAACTGTTGATTTGTCGAGCCAATGAATTGCGATCCAGATGCAGAAATGGATAGTAAAACTTATCAAAACTGTTACATTTTCTATTGCTCTACATTGTTTGAAAACTGTTAAAACATACTTTCATGCAACAGGATATAACTGACATATTTTTTTCGCATAAAGCGAAAAGAATTTATCGAGTCAGGAAAAAAAAAATTTTGTCAAACATCTATTAGTCAATATTTTGAAATTTCCAATTAACTGGGCGAAATTTATTCCCTAAAAATATTTTATTTTGAATGATGTTTTTTGGCTAGGATTTTTTTCATGTATTTTTATGTAGAATTTAAAGGTACTGAAAAAAAATTTTATTTGTTTGGACCCCGTTAAACGAAAAACCCTTTTTAAATTTTACAATGTTCGAACCCGATTAATTCGTTAAATCGAGGTCCGGCAGTATGTTATAGCAATTTGGTTGCAAAATATTCCACTAGTTTTATACACTGGTCGACATTTTCACTTCTGTGGCGAAATGTTTAAAAATTACACACACAGGAACTTTTTTTTCTTCCTCAATTCAGTTTATATACGGGTCACAAATTTTGGGTAATTTTTGGGAAAAAACGCACTCTCGGCTCTTATTTACGCATTGGCTTATATTTGGAAATATATGGTATATATTACGGAGAAGTTGAATATTGATGGTGATATATAGCACGGTTTTCAGCAAAAAAATCCTCTATCTTATGATTTATTTTTGGCCAAAATCGGGATTCAACCCTATGATGTTTTAGAACGTTATTAGTCAAAGAGATTTAAACCGTGACTGTTGGGATTTAACAGTGTGTGACCATTTGTTATTTCTAACACTTATTATCACTGCAAATATAGATGAGTAAATAATATCTTAATTGCTCTTCATCAGAACAATGGGAAAGTATTCGATTGAGAACCTTCTCCGTTTTGGGATCGGGGGTTGAGCCGCCACATCCTTTAGACAGATCGTGAGCAAGGAAGAAAAAGACTAAATATAGCTAGAATAATTAGGCAATACATGTAAAGGATAAGGGAATGATGGAACGGGAGTCATGATCAGGTTTTAAAATTTTTTTATTTTTAATTATAAAATTTCAATTATAATAATTTTTGGATAATTAATCATCTTTTTCCCCCCCTTGAATTTCCAAACTAATCACCCATTTATTTCTTCGAACAAAAGGGGTCAGCCACAAAAATTCAAATTAGATTTAAATTTTGCCCAATTTTCGATTAACTTGAAACTAGAAGGGGATTTTTTTTAAGGGTTTTAACCCACTTAAGATTTTTCGGTGGCTTTTTTTTCTACATTTTTCTCAATTTTTGGGTTTTGATAAATAAAGTTCCTTTTAAAAATAAGTTTTTTGACTTCTCTGTTTTATAGACTTATTCTACAAAACAAGAGAAAAACACCAACAATCACTTAAAAACTGACAAAAAAAATCCCAAAATAAAGGGACTATGAGAACCAAAAAAAAAATTAAAAATAGCCAGAATTTTTAAAATTAACAAAACATTATAAATAAAAATATAATAATATATTATTATAAAATTTTTATATTTTAATTATACATATATATATATATAGATACATAGTTTTGCTTAAATTATTTTCTAGATTTCATGGTAACAATTTCCACTTTGTTCTTAGTTTTAATTTTACGTCCGGTCTTAACCCTTTTTCTTCCGCATTATGATTTACTGAAGTTTTTTTCATGCAATATTATTTTTTAATCACTACTTTGAAAATTAAGGGATATACATAAACAAAATACTCAATTTTTGGGAAATTAACCGTTAAAAATTTTTTAATTAATTAATTAAAGATATTCCACTGAAAATTAATTATATACACTTAAAAAATAAATATTTAAATGTTTCTAAGGTCTTTTTACTACAAAAAAAAAAAATAAGCCTTATATTTTGACATTAAGTTTTTTTTGGAACAAAAAGACAATCTTCGAAGGGTTTGAAAAAACCCAAATTTTTGCTATAAAATAATCGCCTTCCCCCTAAAATAATCAAAAGAACCGGGTGCCATATATCTTGGGAAAAGTGGGTTTAAAGAATATTCCCGCAAGTATCTCAAAATTCGTAAAATGGTTATTCTATGTATTTTAAAATGATGATACTTATAAGTACCGAGGTAAATAAATTTAAAAGATTTTTAAACCAAAGTGGAACTGTAACCAAAGGGTATGGGGTAAAAGATACTTTTTCTTAATTATATTTTTCATTAAAAGCATGCAATCGCTTAAGTAACAATTTTCTTAAGTTGAAAGTATTGAAATGTATTAATCACTGTTAAATGACGTGTGGAAAAAAAGGACTGATAAATAAAGAGGAACCTTAACAAAACATAGTTTAAAAAGCCGTGAAAAAAATTTTTGCCCTTATGTTTTTTTTTTCTTCTGCCTGGGTGGGATAATGAAGAACCAGACTTGGGGAATTTCTTTAAATTCCTTTTTAAAAACTTAATTTTACCTTACAATTAAATTTCCCCCGGTTTAAACTTAGGGTCGAGGGGAAAACCACAAAATTTACAAATAACCACCCTTTCCTTTTTCTTTAGCCTATCCTAACCCCCCCAGTTTAACCAGTTTTAAAAATTGGAAAGTCCCCCACTTTTTACTAGGTACAACCTCCTCCCTTTTTTTTTTATTGCGTATAAACTTCTTGAACGCACTTTTTTACATAGTGAACAAAATTTATTGGTTACTTCACTTACACCTTTTAAATCCGACTGCATAAAACTTTCCAAAAGGATTTTTGCTTCGCTAAAACTGCTATTTTTTCCTAATTTAACTCAGCTTGTTGTGGATTTTTAAAAGGATTTTTTTTTCGGCCCCAAAAAAACCCAAAAAAGGGAAAAATTTTTAATGAAAGGCCTACCCTCCAACTTTTTTGAAAATTTCAATCTTTTTAAAAATGGTATTTTATACATTCTTCTAGCAATTGGGCCTTGAGACTACTCTATCCATGAAGAACCATGGTGATCTTTGGGTAGGGCTGTTTTACCTGCCCGTCCCCTTTGGGGCACTTCATATTGTTCGCCCCTCACTATTCTAGAGCCTCCCCCCTTTTTAGTTCTTCCCTTTCCGTTTTGGTGGGGGAGTGTTTTTCCCCTTACCTTTTTACTTTCTCTTTGTTTTGTTCTTTAGAAGTTTTCCATTATCCACCACCTATGGACTGGCAACCGGAGCAAGGAAAAGATAGGGCATGGTTTCCCTTTATTCATTTTTTCTTTACGCGTATCACGACCCCCTCCTTTTGTAAATTAGAACAGTAAATTAATTAAATCATCTCTTTCTGCAGTTACAGCATCGAATACACAATATTGTATGAACTAATTTCAACTTGTTAATTATCATTTTTCCTCATTTTACTGTCTTTTACTTTAGACATTCTTATTTTTTTGAGTCTCTGTCATTATACTTGTTCAACAAAGATTTTCTTTGAGCTTTTTGCTGCAAAATCATTAATGGCCTCATTCAAACCAATCTCCATTGTAATATTTTAAGAGCACAGCAACATCAAGCTGTTAAGCTTTTCTTTCCCATAGTAGATCTTTTTTCGGTGTTTACTTTCTATGAGCTAGAAGGCGTGATACATTCGCAGTAATTTTGATTTTTTGCTCTTTTTTCACCCTCCAACTTTTAGTGCCCCCAAATCTTTTGCGTCCTAGGTACGTGCCTAAACGGATAAGCGGTTGTTGGATAAGCGGATAAGTCTTTGGGTTCTTTCCAATAGCTGTAGCTCGTTCCAACATCATGACAATTATGATAAAATCCGACGTATAAAGTGCACCTGTACTTACTTTTAAGCTGCATTTTTGAACTTTTAGGTATATTTGTCTTATAGCGTGCACCCCTCTCCCTTTTTTTACAAAGAAACCTGAAATGTAATTATGCAATTCTCTTATGTTCTAAAGTCATTTATTCGAGATATTATCCCTGGCTTTTGAAAAATAGCATATTTCTAAAACTACAACTCTTTAAATTCGTATGGTATGTCCTTTTTTTTAAATAAACACTTATTTCGAACTATGTGAAGTATAATTTTTTTTATGCTCATCTCTTTTTATATTTTTAAATATCCTTTTATACCCGGCATATAACACGCACCCGTAAATTTCGATCGTATTTTGGCGTTAAAAGTTCGTGTTATACGCCTGATTTTATATAATTGGTTTTTTGTTTGTTTCAAAACCAATTTTTAATCCATATACAAGAGAAAACATATATCATTGTACCACGATACCCATTTTCAGTGGATCTCATCTCTTGTCAACCTTTATGGCAATGAAGTGATTCAAACTAGTAAAGGAGGGTGAATGAAAATGAAGTTTAAACTGTAAGCTTCCCCCCTCCATTTCCCCCCTTTTGTTTAAGAAATTATACTCGCTGAAAAAATCACAAAATATGGTGGAATGGAGGGTGCCTTCCCAAACACAATTGGTATATGGGTCATAGACCTGGCCTACCTCTTACCCGCGAATGCTACAGAGGCTCCCATACTACATTCCGATGTCTTGCCAGTGTTCACATCAAGGACTTCTTGTTCTCGGACAACAAGAAGATTTTCGCCATCCGTTCCAAGTCTCAGTTTCACTGGGCTTCTGTTGAGCACATCTTGAGTGTATGGATCTCTCTTCAAAAGGTATTTATATGGATCCCTGTCTTGTGCTGCACATTTTAAGAGTCAATGGTTTTATGTGTCTTGTCTAACGTCGTCAGTCTCTAAAGGGTTTGGGGACAAAAACCACCACTCTGTGTGTTTTTCGTGATGTTGGGGATAAATTTTAAAAATCGCAACAATCCCAAAAGGGAAAAAAAGATAATTTGCCGTTGGAAACCCCCGATTTCGCATATGTTGTACGTCTGAATTGATTACCATGCCCTTCGTTTCAAAAATTCGCCAATACAGTTACGATAGTACATTAATGCATGCTCTCGCAGAAAAATACCGCAACGATTGCCTGGACTGGAATCTTTGCGTGAGAAGAAAGGCGTTTCTCACACAAAACTTATCAACAATCAATGGAACTAAACACTCAACTTTCCAGGAAGTTGCAAGAGCAGCACGTTTATCAATGAAGTGTTGGACGATGCAGCTTAAAAGTGATAAATTTTAAAATAAAAAAGGAGCGCCCAAGAACAATTTTTTCCCAAAAAAAAAAAAAAAAGAATAAATAAATAGAACTACATAATACATGAAAATTACAGTTTTACAATTTAAACCCAAGAGAATAAATTTATTGCATAATTTATACAAGGGGGGAATGGTCCGCCGTTACGCTTTTAGTAAAAAGGGCCCCCAAACTGTTTGACCTCACGGCCCAAAATTAAATTCCAAAACCCTTTTAAAACCCACGGAAACAATAGGGTTTTTTAATGTTAAAATATATTTATAAAAAAAATTTTGATTTTAAGAAAACAATTAATTCATCTTAAAAAATAACTTAACATGATGAGTGAGTACAGTAGCGCACACAGAAATTTTCCAAAGGGGCCAGGGTCGAAAGTCCACCATTCTTGATCGGTTCTTTGGGTTTTGTCGATTTGGGGAAAAAAAAACAGAAAAAAAATAAATTGAATAAATAATTACTATTAATTAATAAAAAATCATTAAAAAAAAAATATTTAATTAAATTTTAGTATTATATTCTTTAAAAATTTTAAAACAATCGGGGAAAAATTAAGGGCTTTGGGGAAGGGGGGGGGCCCCGACCCCTTTGGGGACCCCCCTTTTGTGCCCAATGAGTGAGTATATTCCTTTCAAATTTGTATGGGGACTTTGGCTACCTCTGCTCGAGTATACCTAATGTATGTTGTTCTTTCTAATAACTCCATCAATAAACACGTAAGTAAAAGTGCTTGGTAGAAACACCTGCACAAAAAAAAAATGAATTCTGGGCATTTGAATCATAACGGAGAAAAGAAAATATACGAATGTAAAACAATATTAAGAATTTTTTGCACATTCACAACAAGAATAATCATAAACATGTTTGCTTAAAAAATTAAGATTTATAAAATAATTAACTCTTCTGTTTAAAAATTAAATTTTCTTTTCTTATTTTCTCGCTAAACTTACTTATAAATTACTTACAATTTTGTAATTTAAGATTACATTTTTTTTACGTCCCTATTATCAATCTCAAATGCATTTTTACTTCTTACTTATTATTTGTTTCATTTATCGAAACACATTTTCATTTCAGTATTCAAAAGAGAAAAAATGCCGCAAAGTGTGCTGGAAATTGGACCAGAGGGGCATGCTAGGAGAGTCGTTATTGCACGTACTAGTTTTATGCAACACCGACGCCCACACTCATATAGCTATGTTCTTGGTAGAACTCTATCCTGCGCTAGCACATGATATTGTAGAAGATGAAGAATATTACGGTAAGATTTTCACGTGGATATTAAATTTTAACATTAATTATTATTCATATTTCGTAAAAATTTTAAAATAGATTAATCTGTGATTGAAAAAAAAATAATTGTAATTATTTAAAATATTCACTCAATATTTATCCCATTGAATATTTGTTACTTTCGTAAAAAGGCCGTCGACCAATAGGGGAAACCATTCACGCGTACGTTCAAACAAAGTAATAACAAGTAATACATATATATATAAAAATTAAGTCAATTCCTACTTAGGTCAACAAAGAAAAAAAAAATTTTCAGTTATTTTTTATTAATTAATTACAATTAATATAATTATGTATATACATACGACAGAATCACAACATTAAGTGACAAAACACCTTTTAAATTAACATTAAAAACTTTTTAACCACATTATATTTGTAATTACATTTTTTTAATAAAATTTGTAGCATAATAGGTAAGAATTTATCTTGAAACCAGTGTAAAAGGAATGCTGACGTCTAACTAGCAAATGATTATTCAGGTTAAGTGAAATCTTCATCACAAATTTAACAAAAGTTGTTTTATCCAATGGTGCTGCCATCTAGAGGAATAATATCGACTGAAATATATCTATTAAACTATAATTAATTAATTTAATTTAATTAATGAATTAATATTCGAAAAACTGTATGAACATCTAGCGTCATCTACTATAAGTTTAAAAAATGTATTTGAACTTGATTCGATGGATAAGAAGTAGTATCTTATTAACGATTGAAAACTTGAACACACAAGATATATAAATAAATATATATAGGAGAGTGTAAATTCACATAGTAGGAATTGAAAAACGATAACAGCATTTGGCAAATTTTTTTGAATTGGTAATGTCTTTTCGTTGATCGAAATTGGTTGATCATATAATACTTGAGTACCGAATACAATATGATTATAATTTTAATTTTTTTAATAGGTTGAAGTTCTTCGAGAACTTTTTCCGAACTCTTTGTAGAATAAAAAAAATGAAGTATAAGAAAAAAGATAAATTATCTTTTTCACACATTTATACATTTATATTAACATTTATGAAAACTTCTATTGTATTTACTTTCAATAAAAATGGCCATTTTTTTTAAAAACAGAGACCTATCGAAAATGGTCATTAAATTAAATCCATACAAATTGTAGTTATTTTGCTGTGGGAAAAAATATTTACTATATTGTTTTACAAAATATTGGTCAAATTTACAAACGATTTTTTCCTTATTGAAATGAAATGAATAAAGAATCAATATTGCACTTTAATGAACATACTTTTTGTAAAGCATTTGTAATATTTATGATTGGGTACATAACACACAAAATTGATTATGTGTATTTTTGGATACATTCATATTTTCTTTAAAAACCTATTTGAAAGTATACTGGGCTTTGTCAAATTACTCAAATTCTACGCAGATTATTCCTTTTCTAAACTTTAGCAGAAAGTTTTTTTAACATATAATTCTTCTTGTTGAATCGCAAATGAAAAATTGAATTTATACATATGCTATATTTGAGTTTCTTCCCTTCACTTCATTTCCATAAGGGGGTTCACCCATGTGATGGCATGTTTTTCAAGCCTTTTTAGAAAAATTTTTTGACGACCGGTAAAAAGATAGAGATTTAAGTTTTTTTTTTATCATTCATTTATATGTACTTTAAGAGTTTCTATATACATTTTTAGCCAAAAATATCCAATAGAACGTGAATTATAGCGCTCTGAACACACACACACCTCGAAAAAATGGATACTCACTTCCTCCACGATTCCGGATAATTGACTTACATGAAATAAAAAAAAAAATAACGGTATTTTGATCTGTAAGCTTAATTTCACTGAATGGACTATATTCAGTTGTAAAAACCAAACATTGGATTTCTGGTAGACCTCAAGAAAAAGTTTCGAATTTCATGGGGGGTTTTTTTGTTATGTTTTTGTTATAAAAACAGAAATATTAAGAATTTTAGAATGATTGTAGTCCATTCTATGCGTCTATATCTGCTGAGTCTATACTATAAATTCGAAGTCCTTCGACCAAACCGTTCTTGAGATATGAAGGAGGAAAGTTTGAAAAACATAGTTTTGAGAAAAACGCGTTTAAAGTTTCAAGTAGGGTTAAAATTATGAAAATTTTAACTTATCCTCAAACGGTGATGCCTGATCTATAGAGTACACCTTTCTCCTCCTCTTGGAATTCTTTCAAAGTAGATTTTTCAGCTCTTGCATCAATTCTTTCTTGTTTAATGTTATTCCTCGTGGACCCTTCAGAGCGCGAAATGCGAGTTTCATCACGTTTCTGTACAAAAGTATGCGCTTCGCGGGCAACGGGGCATCCCATAGTCATTATTACTTTTAATATTCCTACAACACGTTCGTTGAAGATAATGACAGATAAGTATGTTGCAATTTCAACAATCATGGAACCAGAGTTTAGATGCTTTGGAACAAAATTCCAAATCAACGAATTTATGGATTCATTATTGTTTTGCGTCTCTGCAAGAAAGATAAACCACTTTTGCAAGTCTTACATATTACAGTTTCAGAAATAGTGGAAAATACTAAAGCAAACTCCAAAATGCAATAAGCGAAACTTGGAGCGATGGAAACCTCCATGTTCATGCTGTTTTTTAGTTTGCTCGCAGAAGCTGATGTAAATTCGGTATCATTTTGGGAGGTAGAACGATTTCCACTAAACTTTCGCTTTTTATTACGACCAGGATGAACATTTCCAGTTGTACTTCCTTTTCGACCACTCATTGCGAAAATAAATAATTTGTAGCTATTCGAAGCTAAACCAAGACTAAAACAAGCTCTACAAAATATTCAATATAAAAATAGATATTTCCTTTAAAACCTGTACAAATTTGTTTATACTTGTATGAACATATATTTATATAGAAGGGTATCTCAGGTATCAAGCAGACTGCATTCTATAAGACCAGCCTTCGTTTGCCAACTCAGTGCTCCGAACAGCTGCTTCTTCTAACTGCTGTATCTTTATAGACTTCGAATTTTAAAAAATCACTTTACCACCGTATTCTAGGCATGTTAAGGAAGCAATATATGAAAGAAAAAAAATTCGATTTTTTTTAACCTATCACATGGGTGATCCCCTTATCATGAATTGTATTGATAATTTTTAGAGATCCTTTAAAATTTTGCTTTAAGAATACTTTTACTTTATAGTTGCTCTTTATTAGCACTTTTTCACGCCTTTGGCATTGGCAACAGAACAAATTACAGTTTTCTAAGAAGCCGAAATCTATTATCCCTGTGTCATTTTATATTTTAAATATGAATGTATTACTTCATTGGCTTATTTAATTCAAATATTTACTTACCGTATTTATTCGAATCTAAGGCGCCGTCGATTCTAAGCTGCACCTAAAATTCTCAACATGTTTTTGTGAAAAAGGAAAAATAGTGTAAAATGGTTTTTACATATCCAATTTTACGAAATGAAAACCAATTTAAAATGAAAACTTATAAGAAGTCAAGAGTTAATTATTTTACAAGTATTATAAAGTTTTATAACTCAGTGCATGAACCTGTAATTGCTCTAAGTGTGACAACCAATGAATTTCCCCCCTTCGATTCTAAGCCGCACCCAATTTTCAGTAACATTAACATTGGAAAAGAAGTGTGGTTTAGATTCGAGGAAATACGGTAGTCGTTTTTATTAAACTGTGCATATTTATGTTGATTTACACAAAATCTTATTATTCATTTTCTAGGGGCCACAGCTATGCATTTCGCCATAGCTTACGAGAACTCTAAGTTAGTCCGTAAGTTAGTAGAAATCGGAGCTGATGTTCACCAGAGAGCCAATGGAAAGTTTTTCATGCCCATAGATCAGCAATGGCCCATTCCCCGAGCGAAAACCAATTTCGAAGGTTAGGTTACTTTTTTGCCACCTTTTCTTATAAAAACAAAATTTATTTAAATGTTAGCACTTAAGATGTTATTCATTGTGATAGAAAAAAAAAAAGGAAACATGAAATTCTAAAGTAAATATTGTCAACTAATTGTGGAAATTTAGGAATTAAAAAAATTTCCAAATTTTATTGTTAGTGATCGTTAGAATGTAATAAGGAACAATCAGCCTCTCACACAACATGTTTTTTCTGCTCTCGATAAATTAACCCTACCTTTAAATTCATAACTATCTTGTGAAATTGTTCAATATTCTCTCGTCTCTATTTTCTCTTCAGGATTAAGTTATTTTGGTGAATATCCGTTAACATGGGCCGCTTGCTGCGATGATGAACCCAGCTACAATTTGCTCGTGAAACATGGTGCTGATCCCAATTTACAAGATACTTTTGGAAACAATATTTTGCACGTGCTTGTCATCAGAGATAAACTTGTAAGCTAAATTTTGTTCTGAAGTTAGTCTCTCCTTTCCCGCCATTTTTATACTAGTCTTTTACTTTAATTTTTTTCCCCAAGGTAATCTTTTCTTTCCTTCAAGGATAAATGGTTAAATCAGAATATTTCTGCCCAAATTTTGATTATCATAAAACTATTTTTTACTTTTTAATCTAAAATTAAAAAATATTTATATATAAGAAACTATAGTATTAAGTATAGTTGATTATATAATACGGGGATATCAAACTTATTTTTCTAGCCATAGGTCACATTTTCTAATAATTAAACTTCACATGGGTCGTACTATCTGTATCTACGGAGTCACACTCGTTTGACATCCCAGGATAAAATTACTATTGCACGAAAACTTTATATAAATTAAAACAGTTTCAATAATTAAGATATGAATTATTTCATTATTTAAACTAAATTATCTATGAATTTTGTCAAAATATTATCTAACTAAACAACAAAGATCAGAAGATGTTACTTATGGTATTGAAAGTGACAAAATATAGCTGCTTTGAAGAGAGATGTAAATTATCAGTTCAATCATATATGATCAATTTCAGATAATCATTGTAGCGCGGGAAATAATGAACAATGAAAAGGGCTCTCTGTCACGGATAACTTCTGTTGGATGTCACTTAACCTTTCAAAACCTCGTCACACTTGAATCACGGACTATCATAACATTCCCCAAATTGCACCACACCGCTTACTCTAAACTTCTGTTATTTAAAAGCTTCCTAATTTGCATCTTTCCTTCACGCTTTACTTCATGGGTTTGGTTGGAAAAGAGTTGCTATTAATTCTGGCCCCAAAGAACCAAAAGGACATGTTAATGAGAAGACGCGTGAGCCCGTCACAATTTCATTACCTTTTTTTTTTCTCATTTGAAGGGCCTCATAATTTTTTGGAATTATTTAGTTGCATTGTAATAAAGTTTTATAACCTAACTAACGTTTTAAAAAGAAAGAAAAAAGATTATTCTTAGTAAATAATCCAAAGATGCAAGTATTAGTTACATTACTTTTTATTTATTGTTCTGTATTCGTAGAAAATGTATGGTTATGCTCTTCGCCATCCTATTCGGCCAGCCTCTGATCATTTGTGTAACAAATTCGGATTGACTCCCCTTACTCTAGCTTGCAAACTGGGCCGAAACACGATTTTTAGAGAAATGTTGGAATTTAGCTCGTTAGTAAGTATCGTATAAATTTTTAAAAATAACAGTTATATTTTATCCATATTTCTGTAATTTTTCAATCATTTAATGTAACATATTAACTATCAAATTATTATTTATTTATTTTAATTTTGGTCGTATAAGATATACACGTACACAAAAATTTGTGTAAGATTATGATTATATATTCAAATTGTGTTTTTTCGTTTTTGTGTTTCGAAAATATTTTGAAATTTTTTGTATTTTACTACAACGAGAGATATACAAATGGGAAGCCTGGGAATGTAATATGCAACTATAATTTCAATTTTATCTGTTTTGAATTCATAGAAAATATTTATAATCGTAACTAGAAAGAAAGCACGTAATTAATGAAAATAATTCCCAACACTTTTCGAAGTTGATTATTTGGAATTAATTATTTTACTTATGAATAGAATATTTTGGTTATAATAATCAAAATATCTTTCATAAAAATTGAATATTTATGAAATATGTATTTAATAACAATTAATAATGAATACATCTAAAATTGTTGACGCATATTTCATCGTTTTGCTAATCATTACTCAAACTATTTCTTATAAAATTTTTAAAAATAACGTCTGGAGTAATTAATGAATAAAAAACACATAATTGCATAATTGACTAGCTTTAAATAATTACCTCGAAGAAATAAATTATATTTATTTATTTTGGTATATATAGTAATGTTACACATAATACAGAGATATATATAAGGGTAATAATACAATTTTAAATAACAAAAGAATAGTTTCGTTTATTTCATCTGCTGTTAGTTATATTCAAATGTTCTTACTGAAAATAAAATGTCGTGGTCCTTGAAAATGAAGGTTGAAATTTCAAAAAAATTACAGTGAGACCTTGCCGATGTCAAGGTTACAAATAGTCCGAATTCTTTTTAAAAGAAATATTGAACAGAAAAGATCTGCGTGACAAAAATGTGAGATTGGATTGTAACATTGATTTGGTAAGAATGTAATAACAGGATTCGGTTGCCATGATTCAGACGATCAATTCGCACAAAAATACTTCGGTTTCCACAAGAATGTTCGTGTAAAAGAAAAGAATGATATCGGGAAAACGGTGTTCTCTAATTATTCTTTAATATTCTTTTCGATATGTATCACTGAAACATGGTAAGTTACGTGATTCCCTTTGTCCCTGACTCATGTTTTCCGGCTAAGTCAGTAAGCAGTAAAAATATGACTAATGGTACTCGAACATACTACTCATCTAAAGGTATGATAAATAACAAGTAATATTAAAAAAATATTAAGTCAATTCCTACTTAGGTCAACAAAGAAAAATTTTATTTTAGTCACTTTTTGTTAAATAATTACAATTAATATAAATATGTATATACATGGGACAGAATCACAATATTAAGTGGCAAAATAGAAAGCCATTTTCCTTTCTATATATGGAGTTGGACCATTATTTTTTTTGTTACTATTTATTCATTCATAAAATTTAATTATTCCAATAAAATATTATAGTAAAAAGAAATCACATTTTCAGTGGTGAAATTCGAACCCACGACTATTGGATTAGAAGTCCAACGCGCTATCCATTGCGCTACAGAGACATAACGAGCAATTTTCCTTTTTATATATGGTGTTGGACTGTTATTTTTGTGTGTTTGTTACTCTATTCATTCATTAATTTAAAAAATTAAAGAGTTCATTTTTAAAAAAACTGTATTAACAGCAAGTTTCATTCACTACAGGTTTAAAACAATGTATTAGAACTTGAGTGGATGAATGAAAAGTTTTTTTACTAACGATTGAAAATTTGAATAAGGTATATATATATAAATAAATATATATAGGGAGAGTGTGAACTAATAGTAGGAATCAGAGGTGCGTAACGGAGAATATTAGGGCCCCCGGCAAAGTCAGGTTTTGGGCTCCAAATCCAAATACGAACGGTGTCAGACAGGTTTTGGGCTCCTAGAGATGTTGGGTTGCGGCGGTGTACGTTACGCGCTAATGGTAGAAATTGAAAAATAAGTTTTACTGTACACAAGCTTCTAAATTTCAATTTTTAAGCAGCATGTTAACAATTTTATAGGCACCATCTTGAAAACTTTCGACTAAATCTATTGAGATATTTTTTTATTACAAAGATAAAATGGTCTCAAGAATGCATCTTTATTTATAAATTGTCCTAAAATATATTCTTAACACCTCAAATTATTGTAAAATATACAATGCACTATAGTGCTGTGAAACGTAAATATGCAAATAGTTTTGAATGAAAACATTCATCTTCCGTCATCAAATTTTGCATGAACTACATGATAAAATTTCCCATAACATTTTAATAAATGTGGATAATTCATTTAAACCGCTTAGTTGCTCTTCTCCTGGAAATTTATGTATTAAAATCAAAACTTAATTAAATGTGTTTCTGAGCTTAAGTTTAAATAGTTTAATATTTTTACATTTTTAAAAAAGTTATGGCAATATTTTCCTTTACCATTTTGGTTTAGAATACAAAATTTAAATTTTTAATTTTTTTTTTTTTTTTTTTATGGCTGAAATTTTCAAATAATTTTATTTTGTGAGTAGACCGTTTAAACATAATTGATCTGAGCAAAGTTGAATATAATTTATTTCTAAAAATTGACTTTTTATAAGGTAGCTTCAATAATATAATATTTTATAGTTCTTTCGTCAGTCTACGTAACAGAAAATTTTGCATCTTGTTTCTTTAATTTGTACGCTGTTTTGTTCTTGTGAAACAGCATGAAATTTGAATAAATTCTATGCATTCGTGAATATCTGACATGATAATGTTTATAAGACATTTATAAATATAAAATTGTACAATTAAAAATTATTTTTGAAAAAACTATTTTAAATGTCTTATAAATGTATACATTTCACAAGCATGAATAAAACTCTTTTTAAAACCATTCTCAAAAATTGCCTCTGGGAGATTATGTCTTATTATGAAGGCTTCCAAGGAGATTCCAAAATTTTCACAAAAATATGCAAAATTCTAATTAACAAAATAACTCTAATAAAGTGACGAAACTTTCACATTTGTATTTAAATTTTATCAAATTGAAATTTTTAGTGAAAAATACATTTATTTTGTTTTAAAACCCAGGAATTCTGGAGATATAGTAACATAACGTGTTCCGGTTACCCACTAAATGCTTTGGACAGTCTGCAACCGAACGGCAGAGCAAGTAAGAATTATTATTTGTATTACTATTATGCACCAGGAAAATTAACTCCTAAAGTATGATAAAAAAAATACTGAAGGGCATTGTAGGGGAAAAGTATTTTTAATCTATTAAAATGAATAAATACTAATTATCTTTATTGAGATGAAAAGAATATTGCACTATGTATATTTTCATTTATAAAATGGGTTTTGAACAGTGTTTTGACATATCTATCTTTATTACTTCTAGTTTTATCAATAACTTTGAAATATATAAACATTTTTTTCTATCGATATTGAAATCCCTGCATGTCCTCTTTGAATAATTTTAAGAAAGACTTCACACGGATAACAACTGAGACTCACAAGAAAATCAGTCTACAAACGAGTGGCCTTAACCTAATCTCTCCTTCTAGTCTCATCTCTTCACTCAACTGCTAGGAGAAAAAGCTTATTATGAGAAACTAAAAGAAGAATTTTACTACTGTATTTACATATTTGCCGAAAGCTCAGAAAAGGAACATGAGATTGGGGGAAGAAAAACAATAGAAACATCGAATTTCTCAATTTTATTATAATACTGCCAAACACAGGGAATTAAACTGTCACTCCTTGATGAATATTTTTGCAAATTTGCGTGGGTGGAAAACAGCCACCGCCTTCAATTATTTGAATAACAGGTTTATTAATGAACAAACAAATGACTACACTAAAACAAATCGACGTATGTATATCAAGAAATATTATAACAGATTATTTACTAATGGACTAAATTCATGATGGTCACATGATAACAGCAATCATGTGTTTCCCATTGATTAAAAATTGACATACTAGTTGTTCAACTTGTAAAGTTTAGATAACATTTAAAATTTGATATATGATTGGGTAAAGAGTTCACGTGTTAAAATTCTTCAGTTTTTAAAAATAAAAAAAAAATACTTACATTATACGAATACTTATAAATTAAGTGCATTTTGTTTAACTATGTGCATTATTATATCATTGACAAACATTTACTTTCTAAAAGAAAGTTTCTGCGAAAAGCAAAAGTTGGCAACAGTGAAGCACATGAACTAATTGGCTGGAAACGCATGATTATATTTATGATATAATTATGACGTCGCATTAATTTATGAACTGATGGGCCGAAAACACGTGGCTCAATTATCATATGACTATGACGTCACATGAATTTAGTCCATTGAAAACGCACGCGTTGCAATCAAGCTATACAGCTCTCCAGAAACGGCCTTCTAGGACTACTCCATTAGCAGAAACTCAGACAAAGAAAATCTCTCTCTCCCTTATCGCAGTCAACGCACAAGACTGAACTCTGATCTGGACTGACTTTGAACTCCACCGACCTTAATATATAGTCTCATGAAAATTTTCAGAAGGGTCAATCCCAGTGACTTCTCGAAGGTTCCTTCGCGATATCATTTCCAACCACTAAGAGCGATAAAGTCACCAATATAGTAACCCCGTTCACATCTTCTGGGGTTACCAATCTTTTTCATGTTATTGCTGGGAAGCTAACTTTCCCTGTAAAACTTTATTTTGCACAAGAAGTGTATCGCTGCAGGGAAAACAATATACTTGGCGTGTTTGATATGATCAAATGATATGATAGTACAAAGAACTGCTTTGTCAGTTGATGTTAAAGACTTGATTGAATACATTAATTCCAAAAAATGCAAATAACAAATTTTTTTTTTTCAATAATATAAAGGATATTGAGGTAAAAACAGGAAAGCATTTTTACGCATTTATTGATCAGAAATATTAAAACTTATTTATTAGTTTGTGTAACATGAAATATTGGATTTTACATCAATCGGAAACTGATTACTCAAATAGTTACTCCTATGTTTAAAACTTGTAGGTTTTGTTGTTTCTCTTTAAATTTCCAATTGTTCTCTGTAAGATACTGTATTTTTTAAAAAATTTCCTATATATAATTTTTATATATATTTTGTATAATGGTATCGACCAATAAATTAAGAGTAATAATAATTTTAGATACAAAAAGATTTTTTTTTATTTGGATATCTTATACTTAAAAAAATAGTTGAAAATCTAATAAACTCGTAATTTTTGACAGGAAAAATACAAAAATTATATATATAATAAATTTAAATTATAATAAATTAAAATAATTTATAGTAAATTTATTATTTCTTGTAAACTAATTACAAGAAAAATATGTTTGAAACTTAATGTTATCTAGTTAAAAAAAATCTTTAAGGTTATTTTAAAATATAAGCGCTAGATCTTCATTATTGTGTATAATACAATATGTCGAATTAAATATTATGAATTTATATTAAATATTACTGAAAATTTCAAAAATATATGGAATTTATAGCAAATTTAATAAAATAGATAGCTATTTGAAAATTAACTATTAAAACTATTTGAGAATTTTTTAAAAATTATTATTTGTTATGTTTAGGAACTAAAAAAAATAAAGTCTCATGTGTGTCTTTTTTTTAAAATTATTGTTGAAGTAAAAAAAAAAAATATTCAGTGTATGCAATTTTTTAATACTGTATTGTACATAAATATCTCAAAATATCTGTCTCGACTAATAAATTTCCTCTCAAAGATCTGAATTCGGCTTTGATGATTATTCTGAAAGGAAATTCTACTGAACATCTAGATATGCTGGAGGGAGGAGTTATTCAACGTCTTCTCGAAGAGAAGTGGAAGACATTTGCTCAGGTAATAAGAATTATTTTTACTCATGTGTGTGAAGTAATATAAGCCTCTTTTCACCCGAAATATAACAACAAAATCCAGTGTAAACATAATAAAATGTGCTGGAATTCTGAAAATCAAAAAAAGTGCGAATCAAAATTTGCTGGCTATTGAGAGTGTGTTTTTATCACCAACGAGTAGGAGAAAAGAAATTTCTCAAAATAATTCATTTATTAGATTTATTTTTTTTTTTTGTGCATGAATATAATTACAAAATTTTATTCGTGTATAACTTGTCTAATGTTACATGATTAAAAAAGCATTGTTTCGTACTGTAAATTATATAGTTCGATATTTGAATATCTTTTTCTCATTTTGAATTTTAATTTTTAATTGACTATTTAAATTATATAGTAGTTATATAGATATATATTTGGCTTAAAATTCTCTACAATATTATTATCGTCTGCTTTAATTCAACTCTTAATTTATCTTATTACTTAATTTATTTGCTGATATATAATCTCTGCTGTTAAAGTTATGTTGCTTAAATTGGCATCTTTTGTTATTATTCAAAAAAAAATTTGCCGTCGGAGAAAAGAATTGTAATGCATTATTGCGACGCTGGTTGAACTTAATATGTATTTAATTTTTGTCTATTTTCATTTAGAGGTCTTTTTAATCATTTGAATGATTATAAGTATAAAAGATGTCTGTGTTATAAGCTTTGGTTGCTATTATTCACAAGTACATTTATTAGATTTCTTACATAAATGTACTGCATTTAATTGTAACATCAATTATTGAAAAAACTTTTTCCTTTATTTATGGAAATTGTTTCTAATTTTGCTTTTTCAATTCCTACTATTAACTCACACTCTCTATTTATTTATTTGTTTGTTTATTTATTTATCTTGGTGGAATTTTCAATCGTTAATACAATACATTTTAAAGCGCTCCATTGAGCTGAAATTTTATATACGTGATTATTTTGGATGACAATACAATAATTTAACTATAATTAATAAAAATGAATTGATTAAAACTAATTATTTAAAGAATTACAAATATAGCCATGTTTGCGAATTAGCGACCCTTTTGACGACTTGTGTCAAAACTTGAAAAGGTTTTTTTCTCACGTTTTAAAGCATTCAGTTGAACTGAAATTTTACATACAAGATTGTTTTGGATGACAATACGATACTTTAATGATAATGAGTAAAAATTAATGACCACTTAATGTTGTGATTCTGTCCTATGTATATACATATTTATATTAATTGTAACTATTTAATAAAAAGTAGCTAAAATAAAATGTTTCTTTGTTGATCTAAGTAGGAATTGACTTAAATTTATTTTTTTTTATATATTACTTGTTTTATAGCGTTGCTTTTATAAAAGACTGATGATGATGCTCGTTCACTTACTGAATTTGAGTATTGCCGTTTTTCTCCGTCCTACCATAAGAGAGCCTCTGTTGGGGAAAATTGATGCCACCAATATCGTATGTTATCATCAGTATTATCATGGAGCAAAAAATAAAATCTATATTTTAAATGCATGTATATTTTTTAAGAAAACATTTAATATAAAAATAGATTTTTTAGTTTAATTCATTGTAATAGAATCATAACAAAAAAATCAATTCATGAAAAAAAAATATCCCCATGCAAGGTAGAACATTTGGTTTGATATGAAATATTTATTTGCAATACTTAGAGTACTTTAGATGTTTGATAAATATATCCGTGGTATCTGTTTTTTTACTTTTTAATGTTTTTAATGTTATGAAATTTTTTTTGTTTCAATTCTGTTTTTCCATTTCTGAGCAAAGAATTCCTGAAGCGTCATTTTAGGGGATAATTACTTTATTTTTTATTTTATCACATCATTTCTTCGCAGGTATATCGAGTTTATGTACAAATTTCTTAGCAATGGTGTAATCTATTTTCTTCATCAGAAATGATTATTATTTATATTTTTATTGTAGATAGTGTAAAATGATTTTAAAAAAAAGACGAAATGTATTTTTGAAAATAATTTCCAACCTTTGCAGGTGGGATGATTAGGATTGACAGTAATGAAAAGCTTTTCAGAAAGTACTTATATAAAAGAAATTCTTGAATTTTAAGCTCTAGCTTCAAAAAAGTCCACTTCTCTTCGCTCGCGTGTTGCAACTCTTAATAATCATTTTCTAGTTCTTTTATCTTGAGTGAGTATTTACTAGCACCACTCAAAAGGCAACTCGAGAGCTATTGGCGAGGGACCTCGCAATTTTGATTTATAATCAAGTGACGAGCTGGATCCTCCACTCTGAACTTCTACACCACGCCAACGGAAGGACTGAGCCTTGACAGATTTAACGTGTATTAGCCACTCTACACTGTGGATCTTCAGTGGCACAAGACTCGAACTCGAAGCACGTTAGCCACGAGTCCGTGACCATGTCCACTATTCTACCATGGCTACTTGCTTCATTTTGAAGAAACAGATTGCTAGAAGCCTTGTGCCGGGGCTTTATCGCGCCTTTTAACTAAAAACCTTCTTGGGAAATTTTTGGGGCCAGAATGGCAATTCTTTCCAACCAACTCAAGAAGAGAACGCGATTATGCAGATTAGGAATGTGTATATATTGGAGCTTTAGTATTCGCTTGGAGGTTCTAGGAGTTCTATGAGGAGGTCTAATAGTGATAGCGAATTTTTAAGAAGGAGAGTTCTAAGTGGTTCGAGGCCAGAATATCCATTTGCCGGATCAAGTTGGATCAAGGATTTTATTGACGATATAAGGACTGGTAGCTGTTCGCTGTGGAATAGCGGTAAGATAGATTATACTAAACTTTAATACTAGAGCGGATTTATAGTAAGTTAGGAAATAATCCATAAATATAGATTTGGTGGTTTATTGCGCTATTTGTTAGAATTGTAGTTTATGTCGCATCACTCTTGATCATAAGCCTCCTAGACTTGTGTTGCTTTGCTGAATATTAATTGAGATAATAATAAACTACTTTTATTATGGAAGGTATTAGTGATCAATCTTTTATCCTCTCAAACTTAGGTTGTGCGGGGATGATGATGAGATGATACCCACAACCCGTGGGCTATCACAGCCTTGCACCCCCTTTTATGAAAACTAGAAAAAAAATTTGCCTACCTCGGATTGAAAACGTCTTCACAATGAAGAATTGCATACAGATATACTGATTAAACCGATTCTAAAGAAGGTCTCGTTTAAATTGTTTTAGAGAGCATGTCTATTGGACAAGAGAGGAATGGCTATCTGTACACTTTTTTAAGATCAGAAGTGATCTTTTTTAAGATATTAGGAAGTAATTCCCGTCAAATTCTGATTTAGGAGAAAACAAGGATATAGTCACCATAATTCCAGCATTTTTGAAGAACACGGACACAGTTGAGGGGGAATCATTGTACATGCCGGAATCTCTTTGGAAGGCACATCACTTTTATGTACTCAGTGGAGGCGCTGTGAATAGTGGAATATATCGAGACGAAATACTTAAATTTGAAGACCATATGCTGCAGCTATTATTCATAAATTTATTCTGTTAGACGATAACACTCAGCTACATAAAGTAATGGTTATAAGACAGATAACTTACTTATCAGAATATTAGGCGAATGGATTGGCCACCTCGTCCACCACAGGCTTAAGTTCCGCAGAACACCTTTGAAGCAATATTAAGCAGAGCTATTGCAACTCTAAATCCTCCCGAAATATCTATATGAGCTACAACAGGTATTGCATAGTCAAAAGGGTTGAGTTCGGAGATTCAAATCCCTCCTCAGTACCAACAGATTTTTAATTTTTGCGCCTTATAATGCGCCTTGACACTTTCATCTACGTGTTTCTTATATATAGATCATGCCTTCTTCCCTCAAAGAAAGAAGTCTACGTCACTGATACTATGTATTAACCATACCGATTTATGTATCCGACAACTTAATTTTACCAATGAAATGGGGCTGCGGTAGCCCAGTGGTTAAGGTATCGGACCATGGCAGGCATGTCATGAGTTCGAGCCCAATACCACTGAAGACCCGCCGTGTAGGGCAGCGATGCACGTTAAATCTGTCGAGAGCTGAAACGTCCTCCCGTTGGTGTGGTGTGGTAGTTAGGAGAGGGGGGTGCCAGCTCAGGTGTCGTCCACGTCACTTGACCATGGTTCAAAATTACGTGGTCCGTCGCCAAAAGCCCTCGTGTAGCTGAACAGTGCGACGTTAATATTAACTCAAACTCTTTACCAATGAAAACCGATACTTGTCGTTCATTAAAGCTATAGAAAAATTTATTCTTTATAAATTTCCTCATGTCTTGTAAATACTGTAAAATTATTCAACTTATATTTGCTGCTAAATTTTTTTATATACATTATAAATAAATACATCATATTTTTCAATTCCTACTATTAGTTCCCTCTCTCCCTATATATATGTATTTATATACATATCTTGTTAAACTTTTCAATCGTTAATAAAATACATTTTTTTCATCCACTGAAGTTCAAATACAT
>BMAV01005012.1:117107-241378 GCA_019973955.1 Trichonephila inaurata madagascariensis
TTTTAAAAATTATCTTATGAAAAATATTTTTAATCACAAATTTAGATAAAATGTTTAAGCAATAGAACTTTAATATTGTGATCTAAAATCGAAAGACCATTACTTTGAATCTCACTATAATCATTTTTCGTATTTAATATTTATAAACATATTTTACATGTGGATATAGTATAATTTTAATACTTAGCAAAACACCAAATTTTTATATTATAACACCCCCGTTACCTCATTTTTGAGTCTATTTCTGCAAAATCCATTCTTAATGGATCTCTATTCAACAAAAGAAACATACTTACCATGTTTCAAGTCTGTAGGGGTCTAATAGTTCAGAAAGGGTTTTTTTTTTATATCAATATGCCCCCGCAACCTTCTTGGTAGTCAGATATCCATGAAACCCGTTATTAGCAGCTTTCTACTCAACAAAAGAAACATATTTGCCAATTTCAAGTTTGTAAATCTAATAGTTCTGGAGATCTCGTGATGAGAATGAGTAAATGTTCTTCTGAATGCATAAAAACATATTAAAGCTCACGCAATAAAATCTGGTATAAGAATAATCATTTATATAAAGAAATAGCTTTTTTACTACAAAAATGTATTTCCTTAATCTAAAAGCCCATCTATAACCTAAATCTATAAGATATACGTTTATGTCCAGATTATAAGGATTCTTTTAAGAATTGTTTTTTTTTAAGAAAACTGAAATGAGTTACTTTAAATGCTCCAGTTAAAATAACGAATGATATCTGTAATAATTTTTCTTATTTCTGAGTTACAACATGAATGAATTTACTAAAAACATTAATTGTTATCTGATTTTTTCCTCTTATGTAGGGCTGTTCGCCTAACTGGACCATTTGTGACAATGATATACAGCATGCTCGTAGGAGATATGTTCAGATTCAGCATTATCTACGTGATTTTTATGTTTGCATTTACACAAGGTTCTGATTGATAATTTGTTGGATTTTTATTTTTTCATCTTATCATAATTTGCTAATTTTATGCTAGAAATTCCTTAAAAGTGAAAATAAAAATGTTAATGTAATTAAACTCATTTAAATGCATATTATTAATTCAAAAATAAGAGAGAAACAATGCATTATACGAATAATTTCCCTTCCAATTTTTCTTAAAAATATTTCATTCAAATGTAAATGATCAAAATGAAAAGTTATTAAATAATAGTGGAATTAGTTATCTTCTCTTACGTTTCAATAGTGTTAAATATACATAATTAAAATTACAAACTTTATTGTGCAATGAAACAATGCACTTTTAAATTACATTTACATAGTAACTTTTATATCTTTAGTTTATTTAACGTATATGTTACATATCATCAGTAGCGCACTCAGGAATTTTTCAAAGGGAGGGGGGTCTGGGGTCGAAAGTTTACCATTCTTGTATCATGCTCCTTTTGATTTTGTCGACGCCATCCAACATATTCTTTGGATTGCGTCGATTTTCGGGAACAAAAACAATGCAAAACTAATTATTGAATAAATAATTAGCATTAATTAATAAAATTAATCATTAATGACAAATACTTAATTAAATTTTACGCACTATATACTTAGAATTATAATCAATCGGAAAAAAAATCGAGGGCTTTGGGAAGGGGGGTTCCGGACCCCCAGGACCCCTCCCTTGTGTGCGCCACTGCATATCATCCATTTTATGTTACATTCCGTCGCCCATCTTGTATAGTGGTTAGCGACGCTGACTGCTGTGCCGTTGGGACTGGGTTCGAATCACGGAGAAGACATGGATGCTTGTGAATGTGTATTTCATATTGATGTACAAGTATTGTAAAGATTTAAATTATTAAAAATATGTTTGTAACTTGCTTTTTGTTACTTAAAGAGTTCAGATAATGAGACATAAGGCAGTGGTCTTCACACTTTTTCGACTCACGGAACCTTTAGAGCTATGAGGTGTTTGGGGGAACCCTATTTCATGATCTCTCAGAAGAATACATATACCTTAAAAAATAATACTTTAAGTAGATTGGCATGTTATAGGTATTTTATTTAAAGACAGTTATAAAAAGTGTTGTGTGTACGTGTTATTAAATATTATATTGTAATTTTAACACAATTTATGTGTGTCGCCCATCCGATATAGTGGTTAGCGACGCTGATTGCTGTGCCGTTGGGACTGGGTTCGAATCCCGGAGAAGACGTGGATGTTTGTAAATGTATAGTGCCTTCGCGGCATGGGTGTACTTTAAATAACCGCCAAGCCGCAAGTCCTCTCGGTAGGTTGGTGGAAGAGGAAGAGAGGTGGGATGCCCCTGCCCACTCCCAGGGTGTTCCCCCTCTAAATTGGGGCGAAACCGAGCTAAATCGTTCTGTCACCTGTATGGTGCTCAAAGCTACGCATAACGACAGGCGTCACTTAGCCCTCTGCCATGATGAATTTCGTGGGCCTTTGCCGATCAGGTGGCATTAGTAACAACAACAACATTTTACATTCCTGCTTTGAGATATTGAAGAGGTAAAGAAGTGTTATCTAATGTATTAAATTCATAGCCCGACAAATATGAAGCGAAATCGAATAACATGTTTTAGTTATTTTCCTTTTCAAGTGTTTTATACTAATAATGTAAAGCAAAGAATGATTTTTTAATTTAAATTGAACTAATAATTCAAATGTGTGTGCCCGATCAAATAATTTGAAAGTTTTTTTAATATTAAAATAAGAAAATTCATTCTCTTTCACAAATTACTTGTACAAATTATACCGTATTTAAATTATCATACACAGATACATTTTATAAAAATTCTCTTTAGTTGAAAACTGCCTCTTATGTTTTAAAATACGTACGCGAAAGCTTAAGCAAAATTCTTGCTGTGTACTCAAAATTTCGTTCTATTAATTTAATGCATTGTAATTTTGTAAATTCATATTATTCCTTATTAATTTAAATGCAATCAATATAATTTTAAAAATTTTCTTTGTTTTAATATATGAAGAGTTATACTTTCGAATACCTTGAACAGAGATTTCACCTTATTTAAATCAAAATCACAATATAAACATATTTTATAAAAGTTCTACTTCTCTCTCTTTCTAGCTCTCTCTTTGTACATATTTTTTAAAAAAATTCTAATTCTGTCTTTTTCTTTTACTAAGCATTCTTCTTCCTGTTCAAGAGTCAACCGACCGAAAGGGCTGACAGTAAAAAGAGATTTTCATCTTACCCTGTTACTTGGATGGGGCTATTTCACATGACTTTAGGATCTTACGAGGTATTTTGATGGTATATTTCCAACATTAGCTTCCATTATCAACAAATGTAAAAAAACACATTAATTAAAAAAACGTTTTAGTTTAATTTCTGTTTAAGTAACAATTATAATTGTTTAAAGAAAGGAATAATTATATGTACTGCAATTAAAATATATTACGAGATTTCAAATTCTTCAGTTTGTGTATTACATTTTTTGAACGAGTTATCATAATACAAATATAAGTATTATGTTTCGGCTTATTATCAATTAAATCATAAGTTATCCTTATCAACATTTATGTGAACATTACAAAATGACAAATATTTTCTCTTTAAAACAAATAAAAAATGATGCGTTAAAATTAAATTAGTTAGAGAGCTGAACTTAACACATATATTTTTCAATATTAAATATTGTCTTCTAGAGATCTTTTTCTGTGTTAAATATTGAGTTAGTTCTTTTTTTTCTTTTTCTTCCCAGTATGAAGAATTTCGAGAAACATATTACCAGAAACTGACGCAATTAGTTTTTGCCATGTTTATGGTATTCACTCCCATTTTGCTTCTTAACATGCTGATCGCTATGATGGGTAACACGTATTGTGAAGTCATCACTCAGTCTGAAAAAGAATGGGTAAAACAAGTAAGTTAAATTAAATATATAACTGAAATTTAAAAGAAAAGGCTTATTGATTAATCATATAGCGCAGCATTAATTATAATAACACATGTGAAGTTGCCCCCCTCGGGTGCCATTCTCCTTGATTATCAGCGTGAGCTAACAGATTAGATAGTAATAATATATGGGAGAGAATCTACAGTGGATAAACACACAATATATATAATACCGAAATAACGTAACCCGGACCACTATCAATAACAAACTCGCCTAAGCTCAATTATAATTCTATCACAGATCCGAATATTAAATAGTCACTCCTACCTTACTGTCGAATGAAGTAGTGATCAATCTGATTCTAGTTGTAGTTGTGGTTCACAGGAGTGCAATGGTATGCACCTTGACGTAAGGGCTCTCTGTCAAGGAATTCCTCTGTTGGCTGTCACTATACAATTGAATCACGGACTATCATAACATTCCCCAAATTGCCACACCGCTTACTCTAACTTCTGATATTTAAAAGCATCCTAATTTGCATCTTTCCTTCACGCTTCACTTCTTGGGTTGATTGGAAAAGAGTTGCCATTGATTCTAGCCCCCAAAAACCTAAAGGATATGTTAATGAAAAGGCGCGTGAGCCCGTCACACACAGAATTTCAAAACACACGAGAGCCTGAGAAAATGAATTATTTTTGTAATCTTAAGCCTTTTGGAAATGTTGACAAATTATATTTCAATTGCTAATCGAGCCTAAAAGCTCTCTTTCTATCGTGCTATGTATGTGCAGAGTGGGATGTCCCCTCCCGTGTCTTCATTATCTGAGCATGGTTCAAGCCAGTGCTTCTCAAACTTTCAATATATAAGCGACCCACTATTCAATCATTATTTTCCTCGCGCCCCCTCCATACAATAACAATGAGTAGAATTCAATAATACTATACTTTGACACTAATGCTACAATACGACTTTAACCTCTTAGGTGCCACCGACGTATATAAACGTCTCGCTTAGCCAAAGCATTAATTTTCCGGACGTACATATACGTCTTTCCGAAGTACGATCTTTTGTATGCAGTACTATCCATAAAATTATTCCGAAGGCTTTGGAAGATAAGAAAAGGACCTTGACAGTGTTTGCGAAGGATTTACTTATTTTAGAGGATTTGCTTATTTATTTCTTTTCTCCTCCCCCTCAGAAAAACATCAAAATACTCTCGGCTACGTGTTAAACGGTGGTATTGGGAAGCGAATCGCGTAACTTTTAATCGGCAGTTAAGGAATTAATTATAAATTGAAAAAAAATGATCAAGATAAGTGTTAATACAAGCCCATGGGGTCACTCATAATTATCAAATTTGTTCTTAACTTAGTATTGTTAAATTAATAATAAAATATGCATTGTACAGTACTGAAACATTTATAAGAGTATTATATCAGTGTAAATGTGTATTCTATATTTTATTATATCAGAAAGTAGTTTGTATCTTTTGTTTTCGACTTTTCAATATGCTCGTGCTCAAGGTTCAAGCTGTATTGATTGATTGATTTTTTATTAATGTCGTACTCTATAAAGTAACTACTGGTGATGGACCTCGTGATTTTGAGCCTCGATTAAGTAACGAAAATATCACCTAAGCTGGCAGCCCCCCCATTAAACTTCCACACAACGCCAACAAGAGAGCTTTGATTCACGACATAATTAAGCTCTCTGAATCTTCAGTTGCATTAAGACTCGCTGCGACATCGCCGGCCGCGAGTTCGTGAGCCTGTCCGCTGAGCAACAACGACTGTTCCTACTTGGCAAAAAAAAACACACAACACATTGCTATACTTAACAGTAATGAGTGGAATTAAATAATTATTATTTCAATTAAAATTAACATTTCTTTTGTCTAATTTTATTGCTGAGCATCTTTATTATTTAACCTTCATTCTTTTTGTTCAAATAGCTTAACATATTTAACTTTTCATATAACTTTAACTATATAAAACTACGATAGTAAGAATTACTGAATGCAGCATCAGAAAAACCGATAAGAAATATACATAATGAATTCGTGAGACTGAGATTTAGGCTTTAAATTAACAGAATATTGTCTTCCTCACTCAGTGGGCCAACATCATCGTCGCTTTGGAAAGATCTATTGACAGCAAATCTGCCAGAGAATTCGTTCAGACGTACTCTATCAAGATGCCATCGTCCGACAAGGATACTGAAGTGCGAGGGGTAATTGTCATAAAATCTAAACAGAAATCAAAAGCCAAGGAAAAGAAACAAGCTCTTTTGCTGTGGAAGGTAAACCTTAAAAATATTGATTGTAAAATAAAAATTATTGGCATCTTACACATACACACGTGTGTAGGGTACATATATGTATATAATAAGGAATGTTATATGCTTATATGCATCTCTGTGAGTGTGTTATTATGATAGATTCATTTTGTCATGTTTTATCCTGTTCTATTAATTCTAATTTTTCGAGCAAGCTCGTGTTTGTTTCTTGAAGATATTTATGAAAATATGGCCCAGAAAGAAAGATTTAACTTTTTTTCGCAGTTTTTCTTTATACATTATCTACCAATAAGTATTTAAACACTTTTGTAAATGCCGATATCTACGGTCCTTATATACGTCATGCTCTCCACCGTTATATACATTGTCGGAAACAACGTTGGCTTCAGTCGTATGTAAGATGTTGCGAAGCAGAGTTACCTGATTCGAAAAATGCGTAATACCACAGAAATGGTCGGTGCTTAAGGGACATATCTTGCGAGCTGAATTACCCGAAATCGACTGTGTGTGGCCTATGTCATTCAGAAGTGTAAGATGAGCAGGGATCGTTGAAATAGGTCCAGAGTCGCTAGACTCGTAAAACTGGGAGATAGAGGCCTACGGAAGCTGTTCAGAGTAATTAGAAAGAACCACACCAAACTAACGGCACACATACGCCAAGAGTTTCAACAGGTATCCGAGTGTGTTGTTCCAATGAATATGTTCCTTATAGAAGCTCATCTGCTTGGCTTTTATGTTCACGCTGCCACCTATAAGCCTTTGATCTCGGTGCTGCTCGATTAAGGTAATGGAAAGCATGTCGACATAGGGCCGTAGGTCAACGAAAATGGTTCTGTGAAGTGATGAATCAAGGTTTGCCCTTTATCGTTTAGATGGCAGGGTCTGGCGTCTCTAACTGGAGAACGTTTCCTGCTAGAATTCATTGTTCCCTGAGTTTAGTTCGTCAGAGGTGGAAATTTGGTCTGGGGATTTTTTTTCTAGTTTAGTCTAGGAACCTTGGTCCCAGTTAATGGTAAGCTTAACACCGACACTTACTGCTCTACTTTAGATGACAGTGTGCTTCCTACACTGTGGCAGTTCTACGGATTGGAACCCCATTACAACCCCAGCTGTCATATTTCGAGGTCCACCGTGATTTAGTATGGTGACAATGAGGTTAATCGAATGAACTAGTCTTCCCAAAGCCTAGACTTGAAACCTCTAAGACGAGCTTGATCGACTAATTAAGAGGTGCGGCAACTATCCAAAATCGGTAGGAACTTATTTATCTTCTCCAAGCCGAAAGGGAAAAAATATCACTATCTGTCGTACAAGGACACGTAGAAGGCATGCTTAGGAGGTTTACTGCTGCAATTGCTTCTCGTGGAGGGTCTGCTAACTATTGTAAGTGAATAAACATTGTTTTCTTTTCGATCACAAGTGTCAAAATACTTATTGATAGATATATAGTGTGTATATATCAGTATTCTTAGATTCAGTAAAGACGCAAGATTAATGCTGTGATCACAGGAGAGATATTTCTTCTGAAAGAGAAAATAAAGCCTATCACAATTTTAGTTGAGGCAAATTTAACCACGAAATTTATTTTCCAGCAAGCTGTACGTACATCACATCTAGCACTCACTTCATTTAGCCGCACAATTAACAGGCCAGATAAGGTCATGTACTCTGTTAATGTTTTACCTATATATAATTTCTAAATTTTCTACAAATATATCATTTAATAAAACAATCAATATGCAGCCAAATAACATAGAATTCAAAATGCAATCATATTTCTCTCATTGTATTAAATATATCAAATTTAAACTTAAATGACTGAAACAAGCAAAGGAGAGATTTTACTTTTCACATCAATCTTATTTCCCTTAGCTTATACCGAAACGTTTTTTTTCCAGCGAGTTGGAAAGCGGACTGTTCAAGAATTACGAAAAGTCGGTGGAAATGCAGCAGATGTTCGTCGGAGATACAATCTCTTTCCGTCTAAGCAACCCACTGCTCGTCTGCGGATGGGTAAAGTTGTCCTCGAATGGAATCCTATCCCGGCTCCGATTTACAAGCCGCTTAAGCCACCACCTAGTGCAAAAGTCAATGTCCCAAATACTGGTTTGGACGATCTTCTGAGTCAAGTAGCTTCTGCTTCTGGCTATGATATAGAGAAACCTAATTCCTCTAATGAAAACACATGTGAAAATGACAACCAGAACTTGGAACAGAACAACGGCTTCGAAACCAAAAACCTAGAAAAGAACCCCAACGAAATCTTGACCGTCCATGAAAGCAAGAGCTCATATGATAGTAAGTATCCGTATGGAAATAAGAGCTCGTATGAGGTTAAAAACAGTCAAGAAAATATTGTTGCTGAGAATATTTCACCTCTACCAGAATACAGAGAATGCGTTGCACAACCAACAGCTTATATTAACTTGGCATATGAACATGACCTAGATACAAAACCAGACATGCAATTGAAAATGAAAGAATATTCCTCGTTTCAATCACCAAATAATTTGAACAATGGAAATAATATTCCAAAGCCTGTTCACGAGCCTGTCACACAAACGCATGCGTCTCATTACGGGACCCTCCCTCCAGTGGATATACCCCAAACAACAAGCTTCATGAGACAGTCTTCAAACGCAGATAAGTTAAACGAAGAACGTGGTATATCGGTGAATGTCCAAACGAAAATAATCAGTACAAAAATAACGAAGGTTCGAATGCCTAGAAATAAGGATATGCCGGTTTTGTTGAAAAGGCGGGAGTATTCCGGCTCTTCTTCGGATGAAGAGAGAAAAAATAAATCTGGGAAAAAGAAAATGGGAAAAGTTTGCAATCTGCCCTATAGGGTCAAACATAAAAGGCGCAGGAAGAGGAACCAGATTTCCTATGAAGAAAAAATATCTTTGGATCACGTACCATGTAATTTTCCAATTTCAATGGAAACCACGATTCATAAGACTCATGTAGATACGCCAGAGAAATTGGATGAGAATCCATTATTTGAACCCAAAAGCGAAGATGAACCTATGAACTGAAACTTATTAAAGACTGTATGAATAATTTCAATTAAATGTTGAAATTACCTGTATAATTAATAGGAATGTAATAATTTTCATTCAATCAACACATATTAAGATAGGGAGAATATAACTGCAAGCACACACACACATACACACATACAAATACTGCAGCTTCTAAATAGAATAAAAACAGAGAAGATTAAATTGAATGTCTGTATTTAGAAGCAACGAAAAACCTATTGGCGATGGATCTCTTACTTTTGAGTCAGTGTCAAGTGACATGGACAATATCTAAATTGGCCTTCCACTCTCCGAACTTTCACTCTACACCAATGGGCTTGATTCATGAAGTCACATGATAAAAACAAACACGTGTTTTCCATTGAATTCAAAACAAACTTTAAACTAATTGTACTTGTTCTATTTGTAAAACTCAGATAAAATTTCAAATTTCATATTTGGGTAAAAATGCTTAAATGTTAGGGAAAAAAATTTCTTTAAATTAAAAAAAAAGTCGTATTTTATGCTTATACTTTTAAATAAAATGCATTTTGTATACATATGTACTTTTTAAGAGAAAGTTTCTACAAAGAGCAAAATTTGGCAACACCGGAGCGCGTTAACTGATTAGTTGGAAACACAAGATAGTTTTTATCGTGTGGCTATGACGTCACCTGAATTAACCTCATTCAGAAAGGAAATTATAAGCAAAAATGTTGTGCAAACTTCAAAATAAAATGCTAAACTTGTATATTCAGTTAATGAAATAAATTGTAGTGTAATACTAGCCATGTAATTAAATTGAATTATTTTACGATAAAAAAGACGTCTGTTGTTTTTGTCTCCTTTCTAGTTAAGTTTTTTTAAAAAACTTGGGCTTAAAAAAAGTGTATTCAGTTAAAAATCATGAATATTTTTTCAATATAATTTCCCAAAAGCAATTTACACATTTTTTTTAATCATATCCTGTTCATTTAAATATTTAATCGGTTTATAACACAACACCCTAAGAGTGAGGGGAATTTTCAAAAATTTCAACAGTGTGGGTGACACTGTAGCTATAAATGATTAGAAAACCAAATTTTTTCCGTAAGTAATGGGGAAAAAATTATTTTAAAATGTTTTAAGAAAGTGTTTGGCACGAATATTTTTTTAAATATTGGAAAATTCAGGATTAAATATTTCAGCAGAATTTTGAAGAAAGAAAATCATCCAATGAAATTTGACGCGACAGTTCAATTAGGAATGTTATTAAAATGTGCAGATATGTAAATATTTTTTTCCAAAATGCAAACTACTTTAAGATGTTATATAAAATGGATTTCAGATGTTGTTAATGCGTCAATAAGCTGTATATAATTGTATTAAATTTCATATAATCACTTACACTTATTACTATTTTAATATTTTATGGTATAAAATTCTTTTATGGAAGAGCCCTGAGAGTAATATAATCGTTTGAAAATATGGTTAAACTCTTGTATATATTTATCACAAATTCAGTTCAATGCTTTTTTGTTTTATCAGTAGCAATTATTGCTAACAGGATATGTTTCATATTTTTGAAATTCTTTTAGTAAATTTTAGATCAGTGTGTGACAGGCTCATCGCGTATTCTACTAAAAACTCCTCTTGGGTTCTTTGGGGCCGAAAAAGGCAAATTCTTTCCAACCAAATCCAGAAGCGAAGCGTGAATATGCAAATTTGAAACCTTTTAAATAGCAGAAGTTTAACATAAGCGTAGGACCTATTGGGAAGTGATTATGCTAGTCTGAGTTTAAGCGCGTGAACTGAAGGAAGAGAAGAAAGCCGTCATTGAGTGTGAAGCTATCCGTGATAGAGCGATCAAGACAAGGTGGATACTATTCCACGCGAGATAAACAAAAGATATTTAGGATCCGAGAAGATTGCGGTTAAACAAGAGATTAAGGTATGATAGTTCTGTTATCTATTAGGACTGTGTATAAGTTGAGATTAGGAATAGGCGGGAAGAAAGTGATTAAAGGCGCGCTTATTTGGTAATATGTATTGTATGTTTTCTTACCTCAGATCCGCTAAGTTATAATACAAATATTATCATTGTTAGTGTTTAAGTTAAGATCTTAATAAAGACATTTTAAGATCATGGCAACGCCTGGTTCTTCATTCACTCCCACACCTCTAGGTCACGAAGATAACTTAGGAATGAGGTATTACCCACGGGCGAATACCTCACAAGTGAAATATTTTTCATCTTCAAGAACTCTTTTGATTTTGTGGTTTAAAAATATTTTTATATGGTTCTTATTAACTGAAAATAATTTGAATATTTGAAAATAATTAGAAATAATAGTAATAAAATCTTCCTTCCTGATACAATTTTAATAGTTTTTTCCTCTTTGTCATCATACACAAAATCGCACTAAAAATTACGCGTCCATACACGTTAAATTAAAAAAAATTCAAGTAAAAGATTTATTTCTTAAAATAGTCTATATTTTCAGCAACATAAAAATGTTTCAATTATTATTTATTAAAAAAAGATTAATTTTTATACATCTGGATATTTTTTAAAAAATTATCTGAAAGCTAAAATACCAAATTCATAGTGATACTTTACATGTAATAAAAATAAAGAACATTTCAATAAAAATTTCGTGATAAATTTTTAAATTCACCTATGCATAGTTATAATTATGCATAGCTGCATTATTAATAACAGATCACAAAATCTGCCAACGATTGATTAAGATTTAAAGTAAAAATTTCTGTGAAATTAATGTGTTCAAAAGTTACAAAAAATATGTCGGTTTAGATCGAAACTTTTTTTATTATGGAAAATCAGTCCAAGTATTTATTCAAAATAAATAAATAAAACAAAATAAAATAAATTTCTCGTGTCAAATCCAGAATTATAAATATTTACCTAGAATAAGTTTTATAAAATAATCAATAGAAAGAATTCTCTCGAAGTAGTATTCGAAAATAGTCACACAAAAAAAAGTGTCCTTTAGAAATTAATAATTTTATGGTTGCTTTTAACCTTTCTTAATTACTTCTTTTTAAAAATTTGTCCACACTTCTAAAAAATAAGTAATTATCTGCAGCTCTCGTAAGCCTAAATTAGTTTCACTTTAGCTTATAATAATTTCAAAGTTTAGCGTGTGATTGCTGTAAGGAAATTACTAAAATCCAAAAGATATGGAAGATCGCGGTATCATAAAAGCCCTTGAACTGTCCTGATGGAGTCAACAGCTTTGGTATGCTGCTCAGCTTTCTCATCCTGACAAGTTCATTTCTTTCTTCACGTGAGTTAACACTTAACAGGCTAAATTGATAAATGAACAATCTCTTAAAAACATAAAAAATCAATCTTCCAATTAGAAGGTTGACACGTTCTCGTATTACGTGTAAGCAAACCAACTGACGCGACGCAGACTGGCTGACGCCTTATCACTCGCAAATTGGGGAGATAAAAAAGAAAGTGGGAAAGAGACAACCCCAACCGCGTTCAGTCCAGTTCAAAAAATCTGTTGAAGATGGCGCGAGAAGTAGACCTCCGTAGTGATACCGTAACCAAACCAACGGCTGCCATGAGGAAGGCCATGGCAGAGGCTGTAGTGGGGGATGATGTCTACAGCGAGGACCCCACAGTGAATGGTGAGTAAATTTTAGTTGAGATATATAGCTATGAGGCACCTTGGAAATTAAGGCTGTCTTCGGTAAAAGTACAAGAGCTCTAACTAAACGTGAAGCACATTTTTAGACAGAAAAATGACCCCATTTCCATGGAAATTTGCAGCATTATAACTCGTACCTCTCTTAACAATATAGTATTTTTAAAAATTTCAAAATATTCCGTGAATATTTTCTTTTTTGTTATAATACATGAAGGTAAAACCCATTTAACATTACGGTATAGGATAAAAACACGGAACACATTTTATACCAGAAAAAATGAATGAACTCGGTTAAAAATGGGAAGTAGGCTAAAAAATACTGCTCTCTAAAGGATAGTGAAGCCGGAATATCATATTAATTTTTCCTTTCTTTTACATCTGAAAAAATGTTCCGAATTCGGGTCCTATTCTTTAACATTGACCGAAAACAGCCTTAATAACGTCACATAGTTTCTTTAAGGCTGTCTTCGGCTAAAGTTAAAGAATAGGACCTAAATTCGGAATATTTTTTCAGATATAAAAATACTCAAACATTAGATTTATATCCTGGCTTCATTATACTGCAGAGAATCATTTATTTTATCATACTCTTCATTTTTATCCGAGTTGACGCATTTTTTTTCTTTTACAAAATGTATCACGCATTCTTCTCCTATACCTTAATGCTAAATGAGCTATCCCTTTACATGATAAAAGGAAAAACTAATTATTTATGAAATATTTTGAAATTTTTAAAAAACCTATATTATAAATAAATGCATGAATTACAATGTCACAAATTTTTATAAAAATTGAGGCACTTTTTCTGTTCATAAATGTGCCCAGGTTAAGCTTACGCTCTCGTACATATGGCGAAAACAGCACTAAATGTTTTTACTTTGAATTTATCTTATTTACTCATGTACTAGGGGGCGGGGATGACTTAAATAGTATTTAATGCAGCGTTTGTAGAACTCGTTATAGTTAGATCGAAATAAAGAGTTGTGTTCAGATAGATAAAAAAAATTCTTAAGGTGCGAATTATAGCGCATTTTTTAAGAAAATTATTCAATGCATTTAAACAACATTAAATTTAATTATAGTAATAGAAATAATATACATATAATTATTAATCTATCCATTTTCTAGATTAGAACTACACACACTTGAAGGATTACTTCTCGATAGATGTCATTTCAATTCCTACTATTAGCTCGCACTGTCTATATATTTATTTATTTATATATTTGTATATTTATTTATTTGGTGGAATTTTCAATCGTTAGTAAAATACATTTTAAAGCTCTGAATTGAGTTGAAATTTTATATACAGGATCATTTTGGATGACAATACAATGATTTAATTATAATTAATAAAAATTAATTGATTAAAACTAATTATTTAAAGAATTACAAATACAGCCACGTTGGCGACTTAGCGACCCTTTTGGCGACTTGTGTCAAAACTTGTGTGAAAAGGGTTTTTTCTCCCGTGTTAAAGCATTCAGTTGGACTGAAATTAAAAAAAGACAATACGATACTTTAATGATAATTTAAAAAAACTAATTACCACTTAATGTTGTGATTCTGTTCCATGTAAATACATATTTATATTAATTGTAACTATTTAATAAAAAATAGCTAAAATAAAATGTTTCGTTGTCGATCTAAGTAGGAATTGACTTAAAAACTATTTTTTTATGTTACTTATTTTCAATCTTAGGACAGATAATAATATCTAATTATTACCTTTTTTTATTCACACATCAATACTCACGTAAAACTGAGGATGTGAGCAATCTGATTCAAAAAATTTGTATTAGTTTCCCCAATACTACAACCAAAAATAGTTTAGAGCCAGCGATTCTTCTCGTAAGAACTACATCTAATCTTTTTTTACACAATAGACATATTCCTCGAAAAAACTTGGGAAAAAAATACGATTTATGTAGTGAAAAGGACGTGTAGACATTTTCAAAAAACCTCATAAAACGAAACAAAAAAATTATTTAATTCAAAAGGGCCGTCTAAAACAACCATGAAAAATTAATCCTTACTAATATTATAAACGTGAAAGTTTGTGTGGATGTTTTGTACTCTTTCACGCAAAAACAACTGAATGCATTTTAATGAAACTTTACAATAATATAGCTTATACATCAGAATAACACATAGGCTATAATTTATTAAGATATTGTGTGAAGTGTCCAAAATATAACGATAATTGTCAAGTAAGTAGGAAAAAATTCTCCCGTCTGCAAAAAAGCCCGCTACAGCATATATGTGTGTATCTTTTATGTGTGAAGCAAAACTTTGCATTTGTTTTGTCTGCGCCAGGCGCCAGGAACTGCAAAAGCTTGAACAGGCGGAGTGTGAGGCTGATTACAATTTTAACATAAAATAAATACAACAAAAAGTAATATTAACGTATTACACCCAGATATAAATTGTTTATACTATTTTAAGAGTTCATTACACAAAATTTGTAACAATGTATTACTTTTGCTGACCAGAGATCAGCTTAGGAAGGTGTTTTCAAAAATCGACCCACAAGAGGTTACGGGGAGTTATATAGATTTAAAAAAATCCTTTTTATCAGCTATTTGATCTACAGACTTAAAATTTAACAAACAGGGTTTTTTATTCATCTGAGATATGCGAAAAGCTTTTGTTTTTGCTTAATTTGCAATTCACGTAAAATTAACTCATTAAAAACTTCTTTATCCTTCAATCTGCATTGTTTGATTTTTCAATTCATCCGTGCGAAGAACGTGTATAACAGATAGTATATCCATATATCCATATTACTTCGCACTAATATTAAGATAACTCATATTTCAATTAATAACTAAAATAAATTTAGGGACGTATAACATTACTTCAGGGAAGGGTAAGTCTTCAAATTTAAACGACTAGAAATAAGGCAGATTGATTTTTCGTCATTACTTGTTGATGATAATCTCATTCGTTTATGACGAGATGAATCGAATTCACTGTCCTCACTCAAAAAATCTACCACTTCCGTTGTTCTTAAATCAAATGAAGATTTCCGAAAAAAAATTTAAAGAAATGTTTTAAAATATGACTTACTCACCGAAAATAATAAGCTGAATTAACTTTTTTTTATCAGAAAATATGTTATTTATTTATATTTATCTTATTATGATTACTTATTCTTTTGGTATTGTAAATTAATTGTACAGCTATTGGTTAAAATTAGCAAATGTTTAAATCATTGTGGAATTATAGATCGCGTTTTATGAGTTTGATGATTAAAATCATTTTCCAAACTAACACCAAATTTAAGGTCCTCCAAAATTAAACTGGTGATTCATTGATGAATTTAGTTCTCTTCCATTCACACACGTGGGCAATCACTGATTCTAAATTGAGTTAGAACAAATCATACATTAAAAAAAAATCATGGAAAGAAAATACTATGTTAATGTCAATCTGAATTCATTCCAAAATTTAAAAAATAAATGCTTCTAAAATTGAATTTTAAGTTCCTATAAAGGAAAAATATATTTGGAAGAATAATTAAAAAATACATAAAACGTAGCAACCAGGAACATTTTTTTTCATTTAGGACAAGCAAGAAAAGAAATATGGTTTAAAAAATTTTTTTCGGTGAGAGTGCACTTATCAAGTCTGCTTGTAGTTGTTATTGTAAATTCTATTTTTGAAATATTATTAGTACAGTTACAGTATTTGGGTTTTGTAGGATATGGAGCAGCAAAGGCTATTATCCCCTAAGTACAATGAGTAATATACACTGCTGGTCATTAAAATTGTAACACTTGGAAGGAGTGATTTGACGAACGTCAAGATAACATGAAAGGAAGTAGAGGTTGGGATATGCAAATGATTAGTATTTCATCGCGTTGAGACGACGCAAGAAGGAGAAACAACATCTGAAACACTGCATAAAAGGAAAATTGTGTAGTGCATTTCTCATTCGGAAATCGCTTTGTAAAGTCAGAATATAGTTTTATGCCTCGAATAAGAAGAAATGCTTGCCAGCAAGTGCAGAAGTTTGATACAGGCATGATCGTTGCGTATAGAGAGTGTGGATTATCATTCCATGATATTGCCTCTCACACTGATCGAAATCGAACCTTTGGCCATGCGAATATGGAATCAATGGAGTTGCTGAGGGTTATACTGAATGGTTTGCCCCTCATGGATGCAGGATCTCCATGTCCTCCCATGACTAACACCCGAGAGGACAGACATATTGTTAGGTCACCCCTGCAAAACCGTACAAGTCAGGATATGAGCATGTTTACAGCACGCTCAGTATCCCCCATTCGGTGTGACGGCGTTGCAGCAGCGTGGACTGTCAGCATGATGGCTATTACTTCGGTTTCCTTTGACAATACAGCATTGAGAGAGACGGCGACTCTGGGGCCCTGAACGACAGAGCTGGATTAAGAAGTGGCACACTGTCGTCTTTTCAAACGCGTTCCGGTTCTGCATGCTGTATGCTGATGGCCGTATACGCGTCTGGAGGCTCCGGGAAGACTGCTCTTCACCTGACTTCATTCGATATCGGTATAGGGTCCGTGCGTTTGTTGTTGGTTTTGATAACCATTGGGTGAATGGCATGCATATCTCTAGTTCGGATTGACGGTAGTTTGAACGCAAATCAATAATTTATGACATCTTAAGTCCAATGCTTATGCCCTATCGTCGAGGCCTGCCAAATGTCCTCTATCAACAAGATAATACAAGGCCACATGTTGCACGTCTTGGGTTGCTGAGAGACTAGCCCACTACCCTTTTGCAGCTTTTTCGATTGATGAAGTGTGACATAGATTTGAAGCAGCACAGAATGAGTTAGCCATTTCTGTCATCCATGCCTAACCGAGTACGGACCGTTTTAGCTGCCAGGGGTGGCAGCTGTTTCTACTAATTTCGTACCAATGTAAACCCCCTAACTGCTTGCAAATTTAATCATTTTATCTTCATGTCATACTGTTTACATGCAATAAATATCTTCTTTTGTATTTGCTTTCCTTCACGATGTTGCAAATTTAATGGCCAGTAGTGCATATAGAAATAACACAGAAATCGTTTATAGGAAAAACACTGCTTAAATCAATTCAAATTACAACATTGAAGAAAAGACCTATTTTGCTATTTGAAACTTAAATCACAATTTTCAACATTCCAGAATTGCAAGAAAGAATTGCAAAATTTCTCGGAAAAGAGGCTGCTCTTTTCGTACCGTCTGGAACCATGGGAAATCTTACAGCTGGTAAGAAACCTTTTATCTTTTCATTTTCCTTTTTCTTCTCTTTTTGTATCGTCTTATTTTATTTTATAACGTGCACAATATATCATCCAGAAATTTTCAAGAAAAAGTTTAATTTTTGTATTTTATGATGAATGTCATGATAATTGTACAATCACTAAAAACAAATTTCTCACCCCCACCCCTCAATATAACTTTTCTCATTTTTGTTGTACTAGCAGAGCATGAATATCACTGTTGGTGCTTCAATGTAATTAAATTGTGCTGTGTTAATGGATTTATTTATTAAAGTGATTGACGTAGTTAATTAACTTCTAAAAAATTTTTTCCCATTATCCCCCCCCCCCTTTTATTTCCACATATTTTATTTCGAATCTTAAAATTTTTCCTGTAACTTTCTGAGCTATGGAAAGAAGGGGATAAAAAAGGGATCTTCTCTAAGTCAAAACGTGCTTCGCATATATTTTACGATAAAAAAATTTATACGCCTTACTCTTCAAAACAATACAACAAATGATAAATGATTTTTTTCTCTAATTTTAAAAAATGAAAAATTTGAAAGTTATAATATGAGAAATATAAATTAGTAAATACAGTTGCCACAGTCTAGAGAATTTAGTGGTCTTACATTGGTTTATAAGTCAGAATTATTGGTTCCATCATTACGTGGGTAAAAAGAAACAGGAAAAAAAAACAGTATGAGTCACTTACACATAAATACTCTATATTATAGTATACACTCCCTGCTATATAGTTCTTTTCCCTCGAATATCTCCTGAATTAATGATGGTAATCAAGTAAAATTTGGAACACAAACTGTTAAAACCCTTCTCTATCAAATTGTGCACAAAAAATCAGATTTCATGCAGCAAAAAAGGTTTTTAAAGTTAAGTATGTTAATTTATAAGCCAATTAACACCACAAATTTGTTCCCTTTTAACAATCAACAATGATAGAACATGCAGGTGAAATGAGAGCTACGAAGGTTGTAAAGGGTGTCCCATTTTTTCTCGACTGTACTGATGAAAATAAAAAAATCATAGTTGAGAAATTTTCAAACGCACATTTTGAATATAGGTACAAAATCATAAACTTCAAGTTTCTATAAATTTTAATCGATAATGAGACATTATATAATTTAAATAAACTAAGGAAGTATATTTGCTGCTGGTATGTATTTATTGAAAGTTGCAGAGAATATACAATAGAATAGATGAAAAAAATTAGAGAGAGAAAAATTTCTATTCCATTAATTTTTCAAACATCAATAAATGATAATCGTTTATTACAACTTAACTAAAAATAAAGCTTTTGATGTTATTTAATAACAGAATAACTGTCACAAAAATATTGCTTTCTATAAATGCAATTGCAATATTTCGTACTTTCAAATAATTATTAACGTTAAAATAGTACTTTAAATGCTAGTCTTTAAATGTACATCGTATTTATTTCCAGTCATGGCCCATTGTTGGACAAGAGGACAAGAAATTATTATCGGGGACGAATCACATATGTTCATGTACGAACAAGGAGGGATTTCCCAGGTACATCGAGTTTTGTTCTAATTTGTATAAAATTAATTTCGGTTAATAATACTCATATTTTCCAATTCTTTTAGTTGGCTAGTGTTCACGTGAGTAGCATCCCAACACTTGACGATGGAACTTTTGACTTGGAAGTTTTAAAGGAGAAAATAAGACCTAAGTTTCCAAATATTCACGAACCTTCAACCGGACTCATTTGTATCGAAAATTCGCACAACAGATGTGGTGGCAGAGTTTTGCCAATGTCTTTTATACGAGAGGTAAACTTCCTTTTCTTTCTTTGTATTAAGGTGTTCTTCCTGGAGAGATATTTGTACGCTAAAATTTAACTATGTGAATATATTTATATTAATACTATCCGTTTCCCTCCCGCTTCACCTGGGCCACGGTAGCCGAGTGGTATAGGTATCGGACCATGGCTTGCCATGTCACGAATTCGAGTCCAGTACCACTAAAGACCCGCCGTGTAGGGCAGCGATGCACGTTAAATCTGTCGAGAGCTGAAACGTCCTCCCGTTGGTGTGGTAGTTAGGAGAGGGGGTGCCAGCTCAGGTGTCGTCCACTTCACTTGACCATGGTTCAAAATTACGTGGTCCGTCGTCAAAAGCCCTCGTGTTGCTGAACAGTGCGCGTTAATATTCAATCAATCCGTTTCACCTGGTATTTCATATACGTATATTACCTTTAAGTTATTATTATCCAGCATTACCCCTTAAGCGGACTTATTTTTTTGCGAAAAATGTTCCGAAAAAAGGCACATGTCTTATTACGTATAACTAAACACAATACTTAACAGAATGCGAAAATGGAAGAATTTTATTTTAATTAATTGTGGAACCCAAAAAACCTTAAATATTGCCTTTTTATAAGTAAACTCTGCATGTTGTGAATGTTTCATGTATCTTAAGGTATATCCGACTACGTTCGGAACCGTCATTTTGCAAAAGAGTGTAAATGGATACTATTTATGATACTTAGTGTCACTTAGATTAGAATATATGTATAAAATTGTTTTAAGGACATTATGACAAAAAAAATTTATTTAAATACAATATTTTGGCAAAAAATGAACTTAGAATAACCTTTTTTCCAAATGTTCTCCTTTTGTAAAAAATGCTTCTATTGTATTAATATTTTGCCTGTATTCAGCTCAGACCTCTGTACAGAGGCTCAACTAGAGAGAGAGAGAGAAATTTTTCAAGTGCATAACTTAGAAGTAGGTTTATCCATGTTTTACGAAAACAGAAGGGAGAAATTTTAAGAAAATACGCCGATAATTATTTCAAATGGTTGTAACTCTGAAAATAATGTGAATTTTTCAAAAATCATAGGTGAGCCTCTGTACAGAGGTTTGAGCTATATACAGGCAAAATATTAATACAATAGAAGCATTTTTTACAAAAGGAGCTTGGAAAAAAGGTTATTCTAAGTTAATTTTTTGCCAAAATATTGTATTTAAATAATTTTTTTTGTCATAATGTCCTTATAAAACAATTTTATACATGTATTCTAACCTAAGTGACACTAAATATCATGAAAATTATACATTTATGCGCTTTTTTAAAACCATAGTTCCGAACGTAGTCGGATACCTTAAAACTTTTTCGATAATATTTTTCGATACATTTGTAAGGTATTCGTTCGTGGGTGATGCCTTACTTCTAAGTAATCTTCTTAACCTAGGGGTATGGAAGTGAATAATGAACCAGTCTTTGCCGTGATCTTAAAATGTCTTTATTAAGATCTTAACTTAAACACTAACAATGATATTTATATTTTAACTTAGAGGTTCTGTGAGGTGAGAAAACACACAATATGTATTACCAAATAAACGCGACTTTAATCACTATATTCCCGCCTAATCCTAATCTCAACTTGTGCGTTGTCTTGCATTGCTACACTCTTTAAAAGTAATTAAACCCTTAAAGACTTTTTACAGGGAAGCAGCTAGGGGAACGTGATATTTACATAAATGTTACTTTTCACCTATTTTTATACACAGTTCCTAATAGATAACAGAATTATCCTACCTTAATCTCCTGGTTAATAATAATCCTCTCGGATCCTAAATATATATCTTCTTGATCTCGTGTGGAATAGTATTCACCTTAACTTTATTGTTCTGACACGGATAACTTCACTCTAGAATAACGGCTAATTTCTCTGACTTCAGTTCACGCGCTTAAACTCAGACTAGCATATCCACTTCCCAATAGGTCCTACGCTTACGTTAAACTTCTGCTATTTAAAAGGTTTCTAATTTGCATATTCACGCTTCGCTTCTGGATTTGGTTTGAAAGAATTTGCCTTTTTCGGCCCCAAAGAACCCAAGAGGAGTTTTTAGTAGAAAACGCGATGAGCCCGTCACACATTAACTGTATCTCTTCTCAATAAAAGAAACATGCTAGTAAAATTTTGAAACTGTAAATCTAATAGTTTCAAAATCTTGTGAAGTGTTAGTGAGTGAGGGAATGCGAGTGCGTGCACAAGTTGCTTTTCTCTTCTATATAGTTTACTAAGGTAATTCATCCACTGAGATTAAAAGTGATCGTGTGATTGAAATATTTTAAGTTTGGGTAAAGAGATTTATATGAGTGTGGCTTCAACCTGTTGCACCATATTCTTCGTTTTAATATCAGCTCATAATTATTCTAAGCAAAGGGACGGCTAAAATTTATTTTGTTACAACAAATAGATTTTTAACGTTTAAATTCATGCTAAGATATAAGTTGTTTTCTTTAGTTATGTGCCTTAGCTCGCAATAATGAAATTCCTGTACACATGGATGGAGCAAGAATTATCAATGCATCTATTCAATGCGGTGTCCCTGTACATGAGATTGTCAAAGAATGTGCGTCTGTTTCCATGTGCCTTTCCAAAGTAAGTTTTATGTATATATATTTTTTTTTTTATTCAGTAACACATATTAAATTCTTGAAAGATATACCGGGAGGGCAAAAAGTCCGTAAAAACTTTAAAAATTAATAAAACCCAGAAAATTAAACAAAATAAAGAACGGTTTGTAGGTTTAGCATCGATAAGTCATAGGAATTTTTTATATATATAAGATAAGAAAAAGAAATAAAATTTAAGAAAACAACCAATCTGTAGCGTTTCGTACATAAGTGAAAAAAAAAAAAGACTCGCAAATAACAGAAATAACGTTACTAAAACATTCATTACAGCAGCACGTGTTCCACCTATCCACCACCACAGGGGATGACACATTCAAAGCGTGTCACAAATCCAACAACGGCAGAATGCAGAATGTCCGCCTGTATACATGACAACTCTCGGTGGATCGCATCTTTCAATTCCGAAAGATTGGATGAATGGGGTTAATATACCCAGGAATTTTAATATCCCCACAGCCAAAAGTCTACTGGAGTCAGATCTGGAGACCGAGGAGGCCATGTAAACGTGCAATGTTTGCTAATGATTCTTAGATTTGGTTGTCCGGATCTTACACGATCCTGGAGCGATTCAGTTTCCTCAAAAAAATCGCTTTATGAGGCATACCACTGTTGAAGCTCCTCTTTTCTAATCTTCACACTTTTCTGAAATCGGAATTTCGCAGTGCAACAGTCGCCGATTCCTTGTTCATGAAAAACAGCTTCACCTACAAAGATTTGTCTTTAATTGTTCACTTAGTTGGCATGTAACGAAGAATTAGATCTGGATCAAGATCAGTATTTGTAATCGCCTGTCTCATTTGCATATTTCTAACTCAGTCGTTTGTACCAGCGCCATCTGTCGGTAGATTTTTTTGCTTATTTTTTAAAAAAATCCTGTGATTTATCGATGCTAAACCTGCGCAAAGCATTTTTTATTTTGTTTAATTTTCCGGGTTTTATAAACTTTTAAAGTTTATACGGACTTTTTGCCCACCCGGTACTTAATTTTCCTGTTTTAACTTCTCAGGAAGAGAAATATATTTTTCTACCGTTTAATTTAATTTTTTTTTCTTTAAATTTTTTTAAAAAAATGAATAAATAAATATTTTTGTAAAAATCCTCTCTATAAAAACTATTGACAATTTAATTTTTTTTTAAAATATTTTTTAGGGTATTGGCGCTCCTGTAGGATCTGTTGTCGCTGGTTCCAAAGAATTTATAGAAAGGTAATGTTGATTTATCTTGCAATTTAAAACGTGACTTTTTAAATATAAAAAAAATTCCGCAAATAAATATTGAAGAAAAATATGTAATCATAACAACAAAAAGTTTCAACTCTCTATATAAAAAAGTTTTTCGTGATACTGTAATAAATTTATTTATACGTAAGGTATAGTTAGTAAAAATGGGTCATTAAAAGTTTGATCTAACTGAAGAGGTGCGCCAAGAACGAATTTTGCGAAAAAAAAGAGCAAATGAAAAAAAGTGTTTGAATAAGAGAAATTTTTAACGATATTAGTTGAAAATTTACATCCTGAACAGTTAGAAAAACTTCGAATCAGACGGTGAATTGATTACAAATTTACAATTTGAGCAATGAGTATGAACAGTTGCATACAACCTCCTCTCCCCCCCCCCTCCCATTCTATAATGAAAAAAAGTAATAATGGCTTTCCTTAATATGTAATGCTATTACAAGTAATAAAACTCTTGAGCCTATCTGAATGCTTAGAAACTGACACATTTCTAGTTATCAAAAATTTATGAGTAAACACGCAGATTATAGAAATGTATATTTTCATTTTGATCTGCAAATATTTATAAAAAAAAAAACATTCTTCCCTTAGATAAAAAATTNTTTATTTATAGGGCTACCAGATCTATCAATCTTATTACTCCCTTAGTTTTAACTATAATAAATCAGAAAAGAGTTATCTTTTAATGTGTGAGAAAATACATTCAAGAAGGGTAAAAAAATACTTCAAGGTCCATCGACAATTACATTCGAAAAGACGTCGAGTTATGCATTTTTATTTATTGGCGACCCTGAACGTTTGATAAAGATATCAGTGTATATTAAACGATTATTTGTATACGTATCATCGTGTGTGGGCGTCCCGAATGTATTTGTTCGTGTTATCAAAAGCAAAAGAAAACTTATTGGTTAGCATTAAGCAAACATACAGCTAGAATTCTTAAAATGTCATGTCGTGCAGAAGATTATATCATAATTCAAACTGATATTAAAATTCACAAAAATACATTTATATAAGCTGCATAAATTCGATCTTACTTTCAGTTGATTTCATATCTCTTAATACATATTTTACTCACATTTCGTTTAAAACACTTTACTTTTCTAGGACAAAATTATTACGATTATGTGTGACTTCCATTGGCATTAAGATTGTTTTTATTATACAGGGTTATCAGAAATTAATGACCCGATTACAAAAGTTAATAATTCTTAGATGAATAAACAGAAAATGATAATTAAAAGATGCCATTGTAAAGATATGTGAAAGATGTTTTTTGACGTGTGGCTTCATTTAGTCACCCGCATAATATCTTTGCAAACCTGGTCGCCCTGGACTTTTGCCTTTACTCAGACATCCAGTTTCCTGCAACTCTGTTCATACCATCTTCTTATACTCTTAGATGTCGGTGCATTTCTATGGTATTTTCTCCGGAATTCATGCTGAACCGTGGATCACTGACAGAGTTTTTGCAAGCGAGAGCACACAAAATGTCTTCCCCCGCTGCGACGTCATTTCCACTTCTGTTCATAATTATAACATTGCTGCCACCTATTTGACAAAAAAACAATGTTACAAACTCAAAATTTCATATTTTATCTTTACAATGACATATCAATGATCATTTTCTGTTTATTCATCTGAGTATTGAATTTTATAATCGGGTTATTCATTTCTGATAACCCTGTATACAAATTTGAATGTTTGTATATTTGTTTGAGACTTATACACAAATCCTCACAGTCGATCGTATCATTCCAAAATTTTACAGTAGACTTCGCTGATGTTTCAAAGGAGCCGTAAGCATATTTCCACCAAATAAAATAATAATAATAGATCAAATTTATTTTGAGTGATTTTTTTTTCTGAAGTGCCTTTGTTTACCGAAAGTTTTATGTGTGTATGCAAGGACGTCTTAAGGCATAGACCAACCGGGCCCAGGGCCTCGAACGCAATAGAGGCTTTGTCTCGTTCTCGACTCAACCTAATAAGACCATAACTCAAATAATTTCAACCGTTAAATGTTATTTCCGGTTGTATTCTCCGAAAACTGGGAATTTCGGACAATATGTCAACTGACTACATGTGATGACCGTCGTCCGCGTACAGGTCTAGGCCAGCCACCATACACCATCATTACTCAAGCAGTCAAAAGGCGGTAGTCGGTCGAGGCGGATTGTAAGTCATGTACATCTATTTTTTTCCGGTTATTGTTTGAACAAATACTTGACAACGTATTCTGTGTAATGTCTACTTTTAAGGGTCATAGGTGGGTTTTATAGTTGTGTAGGGATTGATTGATTGAATATTAACGTCGCACTGTTTAGCTGCACGAGGGCTTTTGGCGACGGACCACGTAATTTTGAACCATGGTCAAGTGACGTGGACGACACCTGAGCTGGCATCCCCTCTCCTAACTACCACACCACACCAATGGGAGGACGTTTCAGCTCTCGACAGATTTAACGTGCATCGCTGCCCTACACGGCGGGTCTTTAGTGGTACTGGGCTCGAACTCGTGACAAGGCAAGCCACGGTCCGATACCTATACCACTCGGCTACCGCGGCCACATAGTTGTGTAGGGACCCAGGGCCTCAAGAAGACTTAAGACGTTCCTATGTGTATGTGCAAAGCCGCCGATTGCCGTAATATGTAGCCAACGGCGGAAAACCCTCCCCTTTCATGTTCAAAAGCACAATTACTGTATCTGGCGACAAATTTTGATTTGGTAACTCTTAAGAACGGTATTTACTGAAATCGACGCTCCAAGGAGGAATTGCGATAAATTATGGGCAAAAACTCCTGTTTTAAAACTATTAGACGCGCACACGCGTTCAAACTTGAAATTTAGCAAGCATGTTTCTTTTGTTAAGCAGATTTGCCACCGCCGTAGCAGTTTTGCAGAAATCGACTCCATTGGAGATTCCAGGGACATCTAAGGAAAAAACAGACAATTCAATTGCATGAAATATTTTACTGTTTCAATTTCTAATCCTCAGCGCCTTTTTTCCTTCTGTCAAAATTTTTTTGTGGGATTAGACTACAATTGAGCTCCATGGTGTGGCGATGTGGAGGATATAGGAATTAACCCCCCCAATAAGTATTGCTTTACATTGAAATTTTAAGATCATTATGTATTAAAATAATTTTAAATTTAGACCTGTTTTTCAGGGAGGGGAGGGGAACAAATTCGAAATCCTCTGTATTCCGCACAAATATTATTTTCACCTTGAAAATTAATTTTAAGATATGAGTTAAGTGGGGGAATTCCTCCCTTCATGAAAAATTTCTTCTCCTACGCCCCTAGTTAAACTCCGAAAACCAAAAATTGTCTAAATTATTACAAAAAACGTCTACCATTATACTTTTGTAACTCTGTAATTTCAAAATTTCATACAGCACAAGTATTCGATTTTTTTTCAACGCTAAATCACTACTTCAAAATTGTTTCATTTCATACATCTTTAAAATTAGGTACATAAATGTTACCTTTGTTCAAAGGGAAAATTTTGGGTGGTCATATAATTTTGTAACAAAGTGTACTATAACCCGTAATATTTTTTATACGCCTCTATCTAACAGTATAAAATTATTCTGCATTCTTTGATATACAATTAACATCATTTTTATTAAAATAGCAATTTTTTATAGAGCGCTCAGGTGTCGCAAAGTTCTAGGTGGAGCTATGAGGCAGGTTGGTGTTTTAGCTGCAGCTGCACTTGTTGCGTTAGAAACTGCTGAAGAAAGACTACGAGTTGACCACCAGAGAGCCAAAAAGTTTGCACAAGGTATTTGAGAAAATTTAACAATAACTTTCCGCAACAACTGTGTTATACTAATTTCGAACAAGTTTTTAATATTCTTTCAAAGACAATTTCTCCAATTTTCTGTATGTATATTTTTTTACCAGTGAGAAATATTCTGATGTGTTATATAAAATTAATTTTTTAAAAAGATTGAAATTCATTCATTGCTTTTGATTTTATTTGGAGTAATTTGCTCTTAATATTTTGAGTAAGTAATAAAAAAAAGTTTGCTCTTAGTATTTTAAGTTTTAATATTTGTAAGTAATTGTGTATTTTTCTTCAAAAAAGTATCAAAAATTTTTATGTTATACTCTTCCAGAAATCCACAACCTAAAAAGCAAGCTCATTACTGCTGATCCTGATGTAATTGAATCGAACATGGTTTTGCTCAATTTTCCATGTCCTAGTTTTACATCGGAAGATTTTGTTGCAAGAATGGCTGAGGTATGTGCTTTTTTTATTTTATTAAAATACTCATAAAAATGCGAATCAAGTTTAATGTTCATTTCGTAAATGTCTCAAAAAGTTTTTGGCAAAATATTTTGAAAGAGTCGGTTTTACACTTAAAGCTATATTACCGGTATTAAAAATGGAAGTTTAACTCCTTGTAGAACTTTCGGCATATTTTTAGAAATATTCCAAATTGAGAAAAGATAGAAAAATTTACTTTATAAAATGAAGAGAGGTGATAAAATATTATTCAGTTTTTTATATTTTAATCCATATTTTAAAAACGAAAAAGAAAAATCAAAATTCCTAAGTGTGGATAATTGGCAACGGATCTCGAAACTTTGAACGACAGTCAAGTGACGATCACGTCACCTTAGATAACACCTCACTCTTCTTCCTCACCACGCGAACGTGAGGACTTTATATCACGACAGATTTATAACATGCATCAGTCCCTTTACAGAGTAAGCTTTCAATGGAATCAAAACTTGAACTCATGGCACCGGCCACGAGTTTGTGACCATGACCACTAAGCTAGTATAAGTTTCTAACCCTTTATCCTCTTTATAATCTCATTTCAAATTAACCTACACAAATAATAGATGTACTATGTGTACAGGAGTAGATAATATTCTATTACTGAATCCTGAAAGGAATATATTATTTTAAATAAATATTATGCAAAAGGAATTTTTGTAAGTGAAATAAGTATAGCAAATTGACTGAATAGTAATGAGAAAAATCAAACACATACACATAGTAGAAAAAAATAATAGAAATATCTATTGAAGAAGCCCTACATAAATTTTTCGAGGTGTAAGTATCGTTATTTGCTACATATACGAACAAGGTAGGAAGTCAATTATTTATTGTAAAAGACATAGTTACAGATGAGAAATGCTTTATAATGTCAGATTTTATAGATACATGGTTATTGGTACTTGCTTAGTAGGGGCTTCGGCGGCTAAAATAAAATGAAAATTTTAGATGCACGAATTATATGAAATGAGATATTCTGATTATAAGGCTCCGTTATTGTGAAATATAAAATGCAATCTACCTCTATTTTTTTTGTATCAAAAATATAAGTCAAGTTGAAAATAAATATCTGAATCTAAAAAAAAAAAAATGGTATTATGCGTAACAAAGAAATCCAATATTAACTTGTGTAAAATAAATTCAATATAACTTATAAATAATTTTAGAGACATTAATCTGAAGGAACTGCATATATAACACTTGGGAACTATATTATATTCAAATTAAACGGAAGAGATAGGGTTTCAGCTAAGCTTGTGCTCATTGTGATTAGAAAGTCTTTATTGCCTAGATTAGAAACCAGATGGGCCTGAAATGTTGCTTCCTAATTGATATCTTATCATTCCGAGGTATATCCTCAAAAACATATGTTATCAAAACGGATTTACTTCGTTCTGTAGGGGTATATTTAATGAATAATGTTCCTAACAATGATAAGATTTTGGCAGTATATCTTCCTCAAGTAATCGAATATTATTTGCAGACCTGTGATAAACAAATGGATATTTAAATTCAAAAATTCATTTGCTTCTTTTCTCTTGAGATATGAAGTTGTTGTACAACATATTGTAAAACAATTTTGAAGTATCGTGTTTTGTGAAAAGTGTAAAGCATTCCATTGAAATTCTATTCAATATCATTCAATTCTATTCAATAGAGTATTTCATTTATCATTTATACTAATCTGTGAAAATCTATATTTCACGGTATAATTGTGCGCTTACGTTGAACTGAGTCGCTTGTTCAAACAACATAGGAAACTTAAGAACTAGAAATATTTCGAATAGTTACCACATAATGCAGCATTTTGAAGTATTGAGAATAATTCGTTAAATTGAACTGAGCGATTATAAAATGAAGATTAAAGCTCAAATTCGATGTGTTTTTTTAATGAAGCTTCTTAAGAGAAGTATACTGTTTTTGATGCCTCTCACATGTTGATAATTTTTTAAAAAGGTTTGCACTCACAAATAATGACAATTATCCCTATATTATGCTTTCAGGTGAAAAAAGACGACGAAGTGGAAGTTGTAGTAAAGGCTTGCGCATGGTTCAAAAATCGCGTCCGATGCGTTCTACACTCCGATTTGACTCAAGAAGATTTAGATTATGCTGTGAAAAAGATTCGTTCCGTCGCTCTGTAAAAGTATCCGTAAAATAAAACGAATGAACGTTCATAACAAATTTGAAAAAATATTAGCTCTAAGAATGTCTTTATAGAAATTCTCTGTCAACCTATTAATTAGTCAAAAATACTGAATACTTTCTTCCAATACAGTGAATGTTCTCAAAATACTTTTTTTCAAGACAGTGAATGTTTCCAAAATACTTTCTTCCAAGACAGTGAACGTTTCCAAAATACTTTCTTCCAATTCTGTGTATGTTCCCAAAATACTTTCTTCCAATACAGTGAATGTTCCCAAAATACTTTCTTCCAATACTGTGAATATTCCCAAACTACTTTCTTCCAATACTGTGAATGTTCCCAAACTACTTTCTTCCAATGCAGTGAATGTTCCCAAAATACTTTCTTCCAATACTGTGAATGTTCCCAAAACACTTTTTTCCAATACAGTGAACTTGACCATGGTTCAAAATTACGTGGTCCGTCGCCAAAAGCCCTCGTGTTGCTGAACAGTGCGACGTTAATATTCAATCAATCAATCAACCAATACAGTGAATGTGTGTGATCCCAAAATACTTTAAAAATTGCATCTCTCTTGATTTTCCAGATGAATGGAAATAAAAATTTCATAGTAATTATACCCAAACCGAGCAAATATTCTAAATTTTACGACAAATATAGACCGATTCACCTCATCAGCTCTGTAGGAAAAAATACTTTTGATTACACTTGTATTGTGTACTTCAATGTGAATTACACAATATGATCCCAAACGATTAGCACGGCTTTCAAAAAGAAGTCTCCAAAGCTGATGTTGTGCGGCAATTTTAAAATATAACCTATGTAGCACTTTTCATGCAAAACTTTTTCACCCTTTTCCCTCGGTTTTACACCCCTCCTCTCTTTCCACGTCATTTACTGACGTTGCCGTTTTGAGCTGCTTTATTTATTCCAGATCTGTTTCTTTAAAGAACGCCTGCGTTCTACAAATCGACTACTTCTGTCAATCATTCCTAAACCACACCTCGTTGCAACGGTTGTCGTTTCCAAACGTTATCGCCTTTAATTAAACTCATCAGTCGCAATCAACGCCATCTGTTGGGTAAAGGCAGTTTTATAATTATTAGACAGCGATCTTATTGCATCATTAAAAAGGCGAAGTGTCTTTAAACAACGAAGTATACACCAAATAGGATTGTCTTAAAGAAAATACTATCAAAAATAAGACCTATACTCCCAAACTTCAATTTCTGCCCATATCTTTTTGAAAACTTCAGTCATCACACAAAAATAAAAATTTTACTAACGTGGTTCTAAGCTCCAGTAACAGAGAAAACTCTGTATCGATTACATCAATAAGTAGTTTCCAGTATAAGACATGACATGCTTTTACTGCATATTTACTTACTTGCAAAAGTAATGACAAATGTCTTGATTCATATCTTTCTAGGTCGATGCAGAAGATCCTGAGGCTATAGTAGTGAAAGCCTCACCAAAAAATAAAAATCGTGTCCGATGCGTATTTCACTCCGACTTGAATGACCAGCATCTGAAATGGGCTCTGCAGAAAATTAATTTAATAGTCTCTAAAAAGCTATAAATAAAATTTTCATTTCGCTGAAAGAATTTTCTTTAAAAAAAACGAGTAATGAAAAGTTTTTGTATACTTATTATTAACCACAAACTGTCAATTGAGAAATATAAATCCGATTGAATAAAAACTGATGCAAACTTATTTTCATTTGAAAATCTGTTTTCTACTAAATCGGCACAATGGGATATTCCCGACAAAATTCGGAATTTGAAACCAATGTTCCAATGAAGACGACTTTCAAGACAGTACCTAACTTAACTCATTAAATGGTGAAATAGCAGAATCGGCCACTGGTTGGCGTTGTTTGAAAAAAATCACCAACTTGGCGCACTCTCGCGTGTTGACACTTTCGGAGTAGAAACGCCTCCAGAAGTCGTAACGCAGAACGCGAAATTCAAGGTGGCGGAAAAGTAAAATCACAAAAAAGCATTTAAGAAACCTTTAAAGCTGAAAATCGTTGGAAAATTAAAGTAATTCTTAAAACTGTTAGGGGGGAAAATAACTTAAAAAAATAATTTTAGTTGGTGGATTAAAACTAAAAAATTTAAATACACTATTTTCGAAATCATCATTTACTGCCTTTTAAATCTTCATTTTTCTCAATTTCATGCTTTTCCTTAGTTCGAACATGCATATGACGATCCAATAAAACCGTCTTTATGCTTTATGCACCATTCTAACACAGCTTTTACTTATTTAAGTTACGTTTTAAATTAATTTTACGGCATTAAGACACAAACTAAGCTGTCATTTATTCGAATGAAATCTATTATTAATAGAACATCAAATTAAAAACATTATTTTACATTTTATCTTGTTGAGTAGTTCATATACTACTTCGCCAAACGATAATGGTTTATTTATTTTTAATGTAGACGTAACAACAGCTTTCTTTCCTAACGTAGGCAACATACCTAACAATTTTCAGAATATTTCAACATACATTCATTCACATTTACTAAATTTATATGAAGGAAAAGAAATTTACCTTGGAAAAACGTATCCACACCGGAAGAACGACGCCAAAAAGCGAGCAGTGCTCTACTAAAGATGAAGCGCAAAAATACAAGCTAACGACAAATGAAAATGAAAACTATGAAAATGTTTGAGAAGAAATAGAATTAATCGTCTGCCTAAATATTAACAAATACAAAATTAATTTTATATACCAAAATTATAATAAAATAATATACATAACAATAAGTATTAAATAACAAATTTGAGAAAAAATAAAATTACAAAAAAAAAAAAAATTACAGAACCGAACTACAAAACTATTGAAATAAATTTAAAAAAATACGTACTAGGCATGCGTGAAAATGCGTCGATACGATTGATCCTTCACAGCTCCGAAATCGGCTCGGTTACTGCACTTGGCGCGTTATCAATCTCGGGAAAAGGGCAAAAAATAAATCGCGCCAACCAGTGACTGATTCTGCTATTATCCATTAGCTCCATTTTTTCTGTGTTAAGCCCTGTCTTTGAAAATTAGACTAATTTTAGTTACAACAATCTCAAAAAGGCTATTCGATTGTTTTTATTGGAGTCAAGATTTAAAATCGTAGCTTTTCCAACAGGTTGTAATGGTTCTTTACACTGAGAGATTATAAATCCAGAAATGAACTGTTTTATAGACTGCAGTAGAATGAAAATTGAATGTAATTTTTTACACTCAAAACTCTCTCACAATTACTACAAAAGCAAGAAATGATTTTTTGTTGTTGTTGTTGAATTAACGGATTATAAGGAACGGACTCTCCCCTTTAATCGCGGTTCAAGTGATGATTAGATTTTGATTTCCACGCGAGGTCTCTATTGGCAGCAGATCTCGTAGTTTTGAACTTCAGTCAAGTGGCGAGGACAACACCTGAAATGGCACCACTCTCCAAACTTCCACCCTACGCCAACGAAAGGACTTTGAACAACGACAAATACAACATACAACAGTCCTCATGCATTTAATTAACTGAATGTTTGCCTTACATCACAATTTTTTTGAAAATTTGAGCAATTTTCTGCCTGAATTTGACTAAGACCGTCTTAAAAATCTTTTAACATACAGCAGCTTCTTTCGAACGAGTCTAAACTAGTAGTGATAGGAATAGTAAGTGCTAACTGGACTATATGAGAATTTTTTTTTTTATTGCTTAGAGCTCGTGTTCGAAGACCAAAAGATAAGCGATGCAAATCTGCCTATATAACAGCATAAATACACGCTGCCATATTTACTCAGCAAAATATCCATCGTATTATTACTAGTTCCAGAGAGAATGGGATTCACAAGGAATATCTCCAACCTACACTCTTATAATTGCATTTTAGTCATCCATCAAAAGTTCGAAAATACACTCATGTCCATAAATTAAGGATAATGCAAGTTCAGGCGAAGAAAGAGTCAGAAGCAAAACAAATGCGACATATTTGTAAAGCCTTTTTATTAAATAAAAGGTAAAGAGCAAAAAAAAAAAGATGTTATACGTTTATGATTAATAAAAATTGCGATTTTAGCTCCCTGGAGCAAATTACGAAAAAAACCCCACCCTATTTACAAAAATCAATATTACATGCTTGGTATGATGGTTAATACATAGCATGTCTCCCAGACGATGCAATACAGTTCGTACAACGCCTAGGCATGCTGAGTATCAAATTACCGATTTGATCTCTAGGGATTATTACACCACTCATAAAGCAATGTTCTCCGAAGTTCCGGTAGACATGTAGGCAGTGCCGGATTACTCATTAGGTGTAGTAGTCAATTGCCTATAGGCCCCAAAACAGCTGTTTTCTGTAAGTGTATCAAAAACAGGCTGCAGGGACTCGAGATTTCGACAGCCTAGAGGCCTCCATGTTGATTAATCCAACATTACATATAGGAGGTGGTTGACGGGCTGCAACTCGTCGGTCAAGTATGTCCCACATATGATCTACTGGATTCAAGTCCGGTGAGAATGCCGCTAGTCCATATGGTGATATCCTCCGATTGAAGGCATCCGTTTACGATGTTTGCACGATGAGGACGGGCGTTGTCATCCATAAACACAAATTCTGCTCTCATGGCGCCCCGGAACAAACGAACATATTGTTCCAGAGTGACGCCCCGATAGATTTGGCCTGTCATAGTTCCAATTTGAACATGCAAGTCAGTTCTGGAACGAAACCAGAATAATTCACCCCCGCAGAGCGAGCCATCTTGCACCACCGAAACGATGTCTCGTTCAATGATGTTCTCTTGGAGGTAACGGGTACCCCTGGCGCTCTCTATATGAAAGTCCGGTGAGAATCAGACTGCAAGCTAAACATGGACTCTTTGGAAAACACACGTTTACTGTTGCGATATCCACAATGCATGCTCCCTACTCCAGGCTAACAGCAGGCGACAGTGAGTTGCAGTAAGTGGAACAGGTCTGACAGGTCTACGAGCATATCGACCAATCTGCCCTAAGCGTCTGTACACGGTCTCCCTAGAAACTGTACTACCAGTGGCTGAAAAGAGTTGACGAGACAGGTCTGATGCTGTGTTCCGCCTGTTTCTTTTGACAGTAACTGCAATATACCGGTCCTGATACGGTGCTGTAACTCGGGGGCGACCTGTGCTGTAACGTCTACTCATATTGCCATCATCTTGTAATCGTTGCCAAAGCCTGGAGATGACACTCTAGGCCAGTGATTCCCAAAGTGATCTATATGGACCCCAGGGGTCTATAACAACTTGAAAGGAGTCCACGTCAGCGAAAAAATAATTTGGGTGTCCATGAGGTGTAAATGGGAGTCTACGATAGTGGCTCTTTTTAAACCAGATCTTGACCTTGATTTTAAAAGAAAATTTAATCAAGTGGAAGCCAGATTTACCTATTTTACAGATTTATTTAAAGCTTAATGAAGTTAATTTACAGTTACAAGACGACAGCATAAAATTTCATAAAACAGGGACCATAATTTCAGCGATTTTTTTTGTTTTTTGTGTCAGAATTAAGCTAAAGAAGTATAATTTTGGATGTCGCTAATTTTCCCAATTTGGCACAGAAAATCTGCCAGTAAAAATGATAGCATTTAAATGCCTTTATTCAGATTTTGAAACTAGGTTTGAGAATGCTTCGAACATTGTAATACCACAGTAGGCAATTACTTCATATGTTCATATTGAAAAAAATTGTCAGATTACAAGAGGAACTGATGATCGGAACAGGGCCCAACGAAGATCTTAAAGTAGTTTAGAAACAGATGTCTGCAATTTTGGATTTAAAACGGGTATATCTGCCATTCATCCCGATTTATGGAATACTTGAGGAAATTAATAATTGCTTTTGCAGGTGAAAAAGAGTTTCAGCGTGGTTGCCAATCTTCGAAAGAAAAAAAAAGGACAAGACACTACACACCTAAAAGATTTAGAGATAAATCTGACAAAATTGGTGCCAAATGTTGAAAATTTGTTGTTAAAGCACCAGATTCATCCCTCCTAATTCATATGTTAATTTAATTTTAATTTCATTAATAAACATGTGTTTCTTAAGTTCTATAAACACTGTACTTCTCTATAGAACATTTAATCAAATTTTGGACTTAAACTAAACCAATTTCGTACACTTACTAGTTTGAAAATTCATTTAGCTTATTGTACATGGAAAAAAACTGACTTTCTTCAGACATTCTTTTTAAAAATGTATCACCAAAAACTGTTACAACCACTCAGAAATTAAACAAATGCATGATGCACTTGATTCAAATCAAATATCAACTCACAATTTCTACATTGCAAACACAGTATACATGTTTTTCCTGCCTAACTTTTTAAAGAGAACTAATGTCAATTAATATCAATTAGTATGCATATAAAACTGTATCTAAAAAATGCCATATATCTAAAATAAGTAAAATGTATTACTTTGTGTTCATACATTTTTTTTCCCTTCATCATTCTCTTAATTTTACCAAAGTTTGATATTTCTCATAATATGGTTTTGTTTCTATAATATTTAACTGCATGCCTTAAAAACCGAGGCTATTAAATCCATAAATTATGTAAAAATTGTATTGTTAGTTGAAGAAAGTAATTTAGAGAAATAAAGAATATAGGGTAAAGCCCACATTTATTTACTTTATCGATGCCAAGATATGGGATAGGAAAATATATATATATATAAATCAACTTGTTACAATTAAAATTACACAAAAACAACACAAGGTTACTGGAAACATTCTTATAATTTTAAATCATGTTCACAAGATGAGAACAGTATTTGAACCAGTACCTGACTCTAGTTTCCATGCCATATAATATAGATAAATTTAAACCTACAATTTTAGTTCCTAAGACTAAAAGTTTGCTAACATATTACTCTATGGACACTTTATTATCTTGTTATACTTCTATTTTGTTTAGCTTTGTTAGATGTATGGCAATTTAGTATATGATTAATCATTATATAAAGTTAGTATATGAGTGTGAGAGGGGGAAAATATGCATTAAACTCTAAATGAACACCATAGATTGATATTAGAAATCAATAAAAAATATATATATATTTATTATTTACATATCAAAATTATTTCTGGACTTAAGAAATAATTCAAAATACATAAAAATAGAATTATAGAGCAAACAAGTGTTTTCAAATAAAAACATTGATTAGATTATTAAAAGTGCAATACTGAAAATAAAAGTACAAATTTTAAAAAAATGTTACCTATAATAAAAGTGCTGTGTGTGTTAGTTGTTCATAATAAAATAAACCAATAAACAAGTAATACAAAAAAAAATTAAGTCAATTTCTACTTAGATCAACAAAGAAAATTTTTATTTTAGCTACTTTTTATTAAATAGTTACAATTAATATAAATATGTATATACATATGACAGAATCATAACATTAAGTGGTATTTAATGTTTTTAATTATCATTAAAGTATCGTATTGTCCTTTTAATTTCAGTCCAACTGAATGCTTTAACACGCGAGAAAAAAACCTTTTCAAGTTTTGACACAAGTCGCCAAAAGGGTCGCTAAGTCACCAACATGGCTGTATTTGTAATTCTTTAAATAATTAGTTTTAATCAATTAATTTTTAATAATTATAATTAAATTATTGTATTCTCATCCAAAATAATCATGTATATTAAATTTCAGCTCAATTGAGCACTTTAAAATGTATTTTATTAACAATTGAAAATTCCACCAAGATAAACAAACAAAAAATAAATATATAGAGAGTGTGAGTTAATAGTAGGAATTGAAAAAAGATAATTATAAAGTAAATCTTAAGACTGATTTTTTCATGAAATATAATGCAAAGTACAAGGCAAAGTACTTAATATACACCTGCTAATGCTGGTTTCACAATCAAGTCTTTTTTCCCCACATATTTATAGTAAAGACAGCATTTCACAAACAATGAATTATTCTATATTTAACATATATATGCGTAACAAATTGCTGCAGAACATAGAAAGGCATCTCTTTTCCATTCTTTTTTAAAAATCCACAAGATAAAAACATTTCTCACTTTATTCTCTTATCCATTAGCATAATTAACTGTGTTAATAACTATAATTTATAATTTACTCAGATCACATTAAAAAGAACCTGAAGAATCTTATGAATAGTAGCAATATTTAATCATTTCATCCACATTAGCAATCTTTATTTTTATAATGAAACAATTAAATCGAATTCATTTTCCCATAAATAAGCATTTGCATCTTTAACTTAGTGTTACTTTAAATACATATAGTCCCTAATCTAGAGAATTATTTATCAAGATAAAGATTTCTCTCTTGTCTTACCCACTCTAGACCAATTCCATAAATTAATATAAATTCCATAGTTAAAAAATTTACATTCATATTTACAAAACCTAGCTAAAATAATACATTAATGTTAAAATGCTGAAATATCATGAGAAAATAACATTTTCTCATTTCTCTTCAAGATTTCTTAATCTGCACATAAATAAAACAAAGACATTTTTACTAATATCACTGCTAAACTTCATTATTGATTGATTGAATATTAACGTCGCACTGTTTAGCTACACAAGGGCTTTTGGCGACGGACCACGTAATTTTGAACCATGGTCAAGTGACGTGGACGACACCTGAGCTGGCACCACCCTCTCCTAACTACCACACTACACCAACAGGACATTTCAGCTCTCGACAGATTTAACGCGGCATCGCAGTTCTACACGGGCGGTCTTTAGTGGTACTGGCTAACTCGGGATAAGGCAATCCACGGTCCGATCATTCATACCACTCGGCCATCATGTCGCTAAAACTTCATTATAAACCACATAACATTTTACAAAATGTACAAAACTGGTACAATAAATGAATAACATGTCAATGAAATAAAATTTGACAAAAAAAAAAGACAATACATGAAGTTGAACAATGAAATCTTTACCCTTGCATAATAGTAAATTCTGCAATAGGGCATATAAGAGAATTACATATATATAATTTCCCCCTTTTAGATCTTTTCTTTCTAAAACCTTAATTTAATAGTTAGAACACTTTCAAATCTTGATGAAGTTCATCCAGCAACGTAACAGAGAATGTTAGGGGCCCCCTGCAAAATCAGGTTTAAGGCCCCAAGCTGGATCTTACAAAGGGGGTATGTACTTTACATCATCTAACAAAGCCTTTTTTTATTAAAATTTCTCATAACAGTTTTGTTCACAATAAGTATTTTGCCTTTTAGTTTATTTGAATAAATTTTTAGTCTACTATTTTTTAATTAAAATGCAAAAACAAATATCAAAGCAATCTCTAATTATCAATTCCAATTCCCAAAGGGTCAACTTCAATTTCTCCGATTTCATTTCTTTATATCTATTGCTATCCATAAGAATACACATGACAGTAATTCCTGTTCCATGAATGTGAATGAAACTTGTATACATAGATAACATATTTAAAAAGTTTCACTTTCAAATAACTAATTAATTGAAAAACAAAAATAGCATGAAATTAATAAATCAAAACAAAAATGTATTAATTACACCATTGTTATCTACTTTTGCAAATTTCTTTTGAATCTCATTAAAAGAAATAAAAGTTTACAATGTTCATTTGTCAAAACATACAACTTATAAAAATGTATAATGGAGCCTCATGACCCTAGATTTAAAAAAAAAGATTAAACAAGTTAAATTACATATTTTCTCATAAAAAAGAATAATTTTATTTAATTAAAAGAAGTCAATTTATAGCTAGTTAGTTTTTATTTATAAAATATTTGAAAATCATTAAAACTCCCATCAGATAAATGTTAATCATATAGATAAATTTATATTTATCAAAATATTTAACTTTATTTCAATCCATTAAGTTTGAAGTTTAGTCTTTTTCAATCATAACTGTGATCTTGCTATTATTAATATATCATTTAATTCTATATATCTGCGATTCTCAAAACCTTTTTTTGTTGTTGTTGCGGTACACTATTAACAATTTCAAAATTTGGCAGCACACTAACAATAAAATAAATTGAAAAGAATTTTAAATCTTATCCAAAGCAGATTTAAGCTCATTTCGAGCAGTGGGCGCAGAAGATCTACGGACCCCCTTTGCAATGGCAGATCAAAATTTAGTTACCAGAAAACCTGGTTAAGTCCAGCTATCCGGGCTCCTGGGCACCTGCCCCAATGGATAAACCGGCACTGATGTTATCTGTAATACACTATGTGAAACAGTTTATGAATATAATTTTCAATGTTAAATAAAATAATATGAATGATAAAATCAGCAAAATGTTTATTGAATAATTAATTATAAGAATACATTTAATGCAAAATTTGAACTTGATAGTTTTTGATAATTTTGTTTATATTTGGTCGTAAAAATGATAATGCCACTCTCATTTTGCTTAAAAGTCTCAATCTTTTTTTAAATTTTTATATTTGTTAATGTTTAAAATCCAAATTCACACAAATAAGATGTAGAAAATTGTAACAATATTTTTAAAGCTTTTTTGACTATTATGGGATAATCGCCTCTAATTTTAATCCAAAATAAATCAACTCTTCTGAAGGTTTTGAAATTAAATCTTGGTTATTACAGAGCGAAATGAGTTTTTCCTCTTCATTCAAAGATAATTCATAAACAGATGTATCCGTTATCACAAATGAATTACGAACCGAATCAAATGTTTTTACATCTAAATTTAGGAAGTAATGAATAATTCTCTCCTCTAGTGTAGTCAAATGATCAATAACAATTTTGAATAGCTTATTTCTATAAAATGGTCAAATGATTTAATTCAGGATTTTTTAAATTTTTTTGAAAAAATTTTGATGGCACACTTCAAGAATTTGGTGGTACTGTGGTTGAGAACCACTGCTATATATCATTATATTAAAAATGGAGCAATCATAATTGTTTACTGATAATGCATTCAAATGAAGATTTTGCAACTTATTATACAATTTGATTAAACAAATGGATTAAATGAAAAGACACGAGTATTAAACAAAAACAGCAGGTAAGGAGAAATTGTCCACAAAAAACTAATCTAGAATAAGAACATGGAACCAACATTGTGGATCTTTAAAAGCAATAAAATCTTATGTACTTCAAATTTAAATTTTAAAATAAGTTTAATGAAAAATTCTTAGTTGTCATTTAAATTAGAAAACAATTCTGATTTAGCCCTGTGATATTCTTTTTCACAATATGAAGCTGTCATTTCTGCTTCAGCTAATTGTTTTTGTAACATCCTTTCTTCAATCTCAGCAGCTAACTCTTCATCCTTTAGACGAACTTTAAGATTCCTGAATACTTTAGAATTATTTTCTAAATCTAAACAATCATTCAGAAGTTCAGCATTATGAGTTTTTGACAAAGTTGCCCTTTTTGTTGAATAATAATCTCTTCTGACATTGGCAGCCTTTATCTTTGCATCAAGAAATTGCTTTTTTAAAGTTCGCAGCACTATATTAGCAGCAAGTTTCTCTTTCATAGCATGGATTTTTTTGTCTAGTTCATATTTTCTTTTAGTATTACTTGTTAATGACTTTATTTGATGTGGTAGATAAAACTTTTCATTCATAGAGACATCTAATAGAGTAGCATCATACTCTTCATCACACTCTTCTTCCTTTGACTAGAAGGGAAAAAGGGTTTAATTTGTAGACATACGATCATTAAAAAATTAAAGAAAAGTAATATTTTAACGTTTTTAAATTAGATCAACTTTAAATTTGAATTACGGGATTTACCTAAATTACATTTAAGGGGACACAATATGACTCAATTGACAAAAATCAGTCCAAAATTCAAATAAAACTTTATTAGTCTAAAATATTCTTTGGATATATAATTTTCTATAATCTCACAAAATTTGAAATCTTTAAATAAAAAAAATTTAAGAGTTATGACAACTTTTATGTCCATTTTTATTCACATTTCAATGGAAAATAAAACTTTGAATGGATTTATCTAAGAAAGAAAAACTAATTTATTTACCTTCATTTAAAATACTAAGGCTTTTTTCTATTATGCCAAATGCTTTGAAATTTTTTTACTTACTGCTATTAGTACATTAACAAAAGTTAGTATACATTTTTGAATCAAAGCAATACTTATTTTTTAAAAAATAGTTGAATTTAGAATTAGCACATTTTTCAAAAAATTTTTTTAAGTATTCAGACAAAAAAGTATTTTACAAATATCAATAATGCTAGCCAAAAACCCCAAACAACCTTTGTTATACATAGCTTATCATATTTGTAAATCAAATTTCATGTGTCTACATCAATTATAGGAGCATTTTAAAATCCTCCCCCTCCCTCCCTTTTTTTTTCTTTAAAAAATTAAATGGTTAGTCTTTTTTTGTATTTTGAGCACAAAAATTGTTTTACGTAATCAATACACATTGATTACAAGAAAATTATAAAAGCCATTAAATCCAAGATTTTTACATAAATCATACCATTTTCCCTTAATGTATTAGTTTCAAGAAGAAAAACGAGATGTTTAAAAATATAATTCATACATTAAATAGTTCAGAATTTAAAAAAAGCACAAATATTAAGTTTGTGGATATGCATGCATGTGAGTATTTCACCTTATTTTAATTATAGTTGTAACTTAAAACTTTCAATACTTTTCAATACAATATACTTTACATTAATGTTATTTAGTTAAAGATAATAATAGAGTTAAATAAAATTTAGTATCTATTTGATAAAAAAAGAAGTTCCTTACTAAAGCAGGGAAAAATTTTTTTTAAACATGCTCCAAATAAAAATGTGTGTAAGAGCTAAAAAAAGATGGGATTTTTTTTACATCCTCTTATTTTACATATTTTCTGTACTTCTTACTACAATACATATAAAATATAAACATATTCTAATCCTTCCAGAAAGGCATCTCTTTTTAAAACATGCTAATCTTTGTGTCCGTACTTTCTAAGTAACTTTTACATAAACACTTTTCACTATCTTAACACGATTTTTCTCATTTTATGTTCCAAACAATTATTTTTTTCATTGATTTTATATATAAACTCGAAGGTATACCTGTTCTTCTCACAGTGAGCTGAAAAATATAAAAATCAAGATAGAAGGGTAAAAAAAAGGTTTTTAAAGTTACTTCCAATGTAGAAATGTAGAAATACACTATCAAAAAATGCAAACTAGGAGTTAGAATGTAAATAAGAAACCATTTGAAGATCTTTAAAAATACTATGTTTTTTTTCCCCCTAGATAAAATGTCTTGTTCCTTGAAAACTGTGGTATTTATAAGTATTATTGCAACCATGTTATCAAAAACAGACAATTTTTCGAATTCTTTCTTTTTATGTACATATCTCACAGCAATTAGAAATAAACTCCCCTTCTGTAACTGCTCATTTATTTTGTGCTTTACTACTAAACTGCACTTTTATTTGGAACTAAGACTAAAAAAAAGGTTCCTTTTGTATTTTTACTAAAAATTCACTACAGCTGCATTGTCTTGAATTTTACACTAGCTTTGTTTTGAATTTTAAAAACAAACTTTAATTACTAGATACTTCACACAAATATTTTTTTGTTGTCTTTTTAAATGGAACACAGATTTCATGCGAATAATTGTTTACATATCAATTATCTTATTATATAAAATTTTTATCACAGAATTTAATAATTGTTACTTCCTTGTTCTAGTCTTTAACACTACATTTCCAAAATGTCTTCAAATACAACATTATGGTATAGGAATTTGAACTAAATTATAGAAGCAATATACAAGGGGGGGAGTCAATTAATGGAAAATTATATTATTTATTCAACAAAAAGCAATAGGAAAATTAAGGCTGATAAGATTCACTATTGATCTGGTTACAGCAACTTGGAACAATCTGTAAAATTGACCAATCATATCTCTCTTGCAGGAAATTTTATATAACTGACAAGTTAAATAACCAATATTCTGAAACCACTGAAAATACTTTTTTACTAGCCTCTAAATACTCTAAAAAGATAAAATATGGCAACCTAATTGGCTAAGGAAATGTTAGGCAAATAAGGCAATAGAAATTATTCAAAGTGTCATCAAGAGAATAACTATTCAACTTCAGCAGTAACAATACAAAAAGGTCTCAATGGTAACATGGCAAAAGGTCAAAAGTAGCCATGGCAAATAGTTCATTGTCAAAAATGTTTCAGTCACAAGCCCCTGAATTTCAATCCCCATTCCACTAAACCGCCATGGTGTAGAGCAGAGTTTTTCAAAGTGTGGTAAGCATACCCCAAGGGATACAAGAAAAGTTTGGTGGGGGTACACATTGCACCGGAGATTGGTTAGGATATGCACTGCACCATGCTTAGATGCATCTAATTCTACGTTCTCGCGTCAAGTCAAAACAATTCCATCCTACTCATTAATCCAAAAAAATGTTATTTATAATATAACTCATTTATATTTTATTGTGAGTAATTTTACTTTTATCTTTTCTTATTATTTTCTGTGTCACAAAAATAAATAAATAAATATATTTTGATTGTTATTAAAATTCATCCATCCATCCATTACTCAGCAATATAAAAATTATAGAAAGGGATATATGTCAAAAGTTTGGGAAACACTGATGTAGGGGAACTTATACATGTTTGGGCATACACTCCTTCCACTGACTTTGCATAGTAGGGTCCCAGTTCAGATGCCAAACCTGCTCCAGACCATGGTTCAAAATTATGAGATATATTGGGTAAGATAAGTGGATCTTTGCATTAGGCTGAAATAGACAGGAATAAACCTTCCCAGATTATAACTCTTTTATTTTTAGTCTTTATGAGAAGTAATAATACAAACAGGATTTTGGATATCTCTCTAAGTGATCTTCAAAATCAATTAAAAACATGACTTATCACTACGGACAAAACAAGTTCAATCAATACTAAATTGAGAATAATTCTAGGTTAACTGCTTTCAATCATGCATATACCCCGAGGAAAAATAAGAATATAACCCAATTTTTTTTGGGTTTTATTTTTTTAAATTAAATTTCATAGCCTTAATTCATATTTTTGTTCTGGTAACATATTGGACAGCTGATATAAATGAATTAAATAATATAAGAATTTTTCTGACACATATTCTTGTCCCCCCCCCCACAGTCATTTGGCAATAAATAAAACATGCTATTCTCACCAATGTCTAATTATTACATAACTTCTACTTAAATATGAAACCCATCCAGCTTCCAGCCAATTTATTTCATGTTACAGAATATACCAGTAATGAATGGACACCCTCTAAAACATCATTATTGAAGTAGAAAACTAAAATTGAAAAAAGATTGAAAGTTTTGAATTTAAAATTGTATTTTGCCAGTTGCATATATTTTTCAGAAACACAATTCTAGAAAGAATTTTAGCTATTCATTCATCAAAAATAGAATCCTTTGTATGCTATATCAAAAGGTATTTACACATAAAATTTTGGTGCAGTTGAATTATCTGTCACAAAAGCATTTAACTAGTCTCAGAACATGGACTAAAAAATGCCTTTTAACTTTAAAAAAGTCTGTGGTAAGATTTCATATAAAAATTTACAAAATTATTTTGAAAATAGTACAAGAGCATTTATTTTTAGGTATATTAGGAAATATTTTTAGGTATATTTCTTTACACTTAGTTTGATCTCTTAGCAATTATATCAGAAGGTTGAAATAATAAGGAAATATATAAGATTGTAACAAGATACCAATACAAAAAATCTAAAATATTAAATCAGATCAAATTTTACTACAGAGAAACACTTACATCACTAGATTCAGAGTCACTATGGATGAATTCAGATTCGGAAGATTCTGTTTCAATAGTTTCTGTATGAAACTGTTCCTTTTCTTCAATTGATTCACCAATTTTGTTCTTTTGAACTAAAAGCATTATATACATAAATATATTTAAAAGCTGAATGGTAAAAACTCTAAAAATTCCAGATTACATAAGAGATCTGCACAGACATAAAAATACAGTTTTGTACATATATATACATGATGATAAATAATACATGAACAAGCAATTTTACAGATTTTGATTATCTCTGTGAATTTAATAATTTTAATAAATAATTGAAATAAAGAATATTTCTCTAATTTTTATTAAAATATTATTTAAAGGTCTACTTAAAAACCACCAAGAATTTTTTCTTCCTTTTTTCTCTACATAAAAATTCAAACTGATTTTTAAAAAATATAAAACAAAAATAGAAATTACATGTTATAAAATATGGTTCGTTTCCGCTTTGCCGGCACAAATCGTACTAGGCAGGCTTAATTGGTGACAATCCACAGTACACACATAAAAAATATCATAAATCTTAGTTTTTATTGGCTTTTGATCTATTTTTGATGTATTATCAAAAAGAAGTTAGTGATAAGTTAAGACTTTGACTTGTTTGAAAAATGTGGTGGTAAAAGGTTACTAGTGGTAATATTTCGTTACGCATTGGTTGAATAATTTTTGATGACTTTATCGCTTGCATCCGCAATACAGAAAAGTACCCAAAATATTTTTTATTAAGTATAAATTTTTAATTGCAAAGGTAAAGTAGTTTTTACTAAATCCGAATCTGAAGGATTTATTTGTTGATCAAACCAACACAACCATAAATAAAAAATATATCATATATATGTTAGTTAAATTTATAATCACACTAACATGCCTTTTTTCCGTAACAACATAGTACTGAGCTAAAAGAAATAATTAGAGTGTATACTAATAATTTAAAAGAAAATGTTTTTGAATTAGCATTTTTTAAAATTTATAAATATATTTTTATATTTATCATTAATCATTTCTGAAACCAGCAAAAAATCAATGAATATGTTTCGTACCAACAAAATACACATATGATAAAGCATCTTTAAATATACTATATTAAAAAAATCTATCCTTTAAAAGTTTGTATATCCTTACAGGTTCATTCTAACTGTTAGTTCAAGAAGGATTCAGGTTACTTTAAATCTATAAACTAGATAAGGCTTACAAAGCATACTAAAAGTAAACACAGATATATATATCAGTGGTCTGCACAGAGGATAGGATTGTAAAGTCTGGACTCTTGCAGACAGTTGTTGAATTATCAAATTGTTTTCTAAAAGTATACATAGGTATGGATTTATAATTCAAATACCAATGAGTAAAAATCAAGAAATTATAAATGTGTGTGCAAATATACTGACACATAAATTAACTTGTATTGCTACATATCTAGTGAAAAGTGACATTGTACAACTGATAGATGAAAAAAAACCCCATGTTAACTTATTAAAAATATGAAATTAATTAATTAACAATATGATGTGGTATATTATTAAAACACCAAGGAAATCAGGTAGCTTTGTTATCAAATGATTTTAAATAAGCATTTCTAAAACATAGTTTAGTCATAATTTGGGGACAGAGATATACAATTTACATTCTCATCTATTACATCTCATCTCATCTCATGCTGCATTCTTACAAAAATTTAATACAGTACTTATCAGAATAAACTGTAGAAGTTTTATTTTTAATAAAATAAGAAATAAAATTGACAGTATGAAATTTCACATTATGAATCTTGAGTAGCAATGTAGCTTATAATATAAATTCAACTGGTTTTATGAAGCATTGTTTGGCAAAAACATAAAGTTATTCACATTCTTAATTCTTTTTCTTAAAATTTTGGTTGAATATCAGAAATAACACTTAGAGAGCCATGCTTTTAAACTTACATTTGGCCATGCAACATCTCTTAAGCGGTTTATTCAAAAATAGAGCAGAGGTGGCTCTAGTCACAATTTGAAGAGCATAAAAAGCTAAACTAATCCTTCATGAAAATGACGCTCGATATATAACAACATTATAAACTATACAAATAACTCTGGCATAATATTGGTTTTTTAAAACTAATTATCAGAATTAAATTTCAATGGATATATCAACACATTTTAGAGTACTTTCCGAAATTTTTTCAAATTAATATAAATTTCTGAAGAAAAAAAATTCCTATATTCATTCTTCTTCTTGTTTTGGGGTTTTGAAAAATTTGAGGTAGGCTTTTTTTGACTTCCGTTATAAGGGGTTGGGTTTCAAAATCATCCTCAACAAAATGTTCTGAACATAAAGCAGTAGATCCAGTGGGGTTAAAATTGGCTCTTCTCACTTTTAAAAGCCATTTCTGAAGAAGTAACTTGTTAGATAATGGAAAACCGTGAAAACTTATATTTTTATTTTGACACGGCTCTTTCCATGATGCATTGTTACAGCCAAAAGCTGCACAAAACCGAGGCATTATTTTAGAAATTTTAAATTTTGTAAAACACTTTCAAAGTACTAAATACAAAGAAATTTTAAAATTTCTGTTTAGTTTGCAAAATGAAAAATACGCGCGTATATGGAGCTAGCTATTAGTAAACACTGTTTAATACTAATATCACGTGATAGTAGTCTTATAGCAGTATGATGTGGAATTTATCTTGATTTTTAGTTTCAAAAGATCTGTGAGAAAACTCTCAGTCGTAAATTTTTTTTTCTCATAAAATAAAAACAATGATATATTTTGCACCTGAATTCATATTCAAGCTTCTTAATTTTCTTTTCAAATTAAACTTCACGCTAATATTTTATCCTTTTTTTTTTTCATTATTTTACTTTTCACATTGATAGCATTTTCGAATTTTATAATGAAATGTCAGAACGAAGAAATAGAAAATTTGCCAAATTTATAACATCATAATCAATATTCTGCACTTCTAATTCAGTGAATCAATTCTGCGGAAAATGTTCCTATTTAAGGCTTTCTTCTATCAGACATTTTTAATTCTTAGGCGCAATGTGTTAGTGATACTTATCATGCATTAGAATTTATTCTGTTTTATTTCCTGACTATTTCTAATTAGTCATTACTCCCAAATACTAATCATTCATAAATGGTTTCTCAAAGAGTATTTCTCTCTCTTTAATGTTTCATATTTTTCCCTTGTGGTTGAATTATTCCTTTAGGACAACACATATCCAATTATCAAAAGCGTAGCTCAAGCAATTAAGCAATCAAAACAGAATGAGGTTGACAGGAACTTAACTTGAGCTACATTTCGTCAATTTGACGATTTTTCTACATATTAAAGATCAATGGAAATTAAATTTCTACAAATTTAATGAATCCGAGTTGAGAGAAGTACGCATTGTTTCATCGCATCATGAGTTCTAAATGAGCGTTTCCGTGTTTCACATACAATATTAATAAATTACATTCCTATGTAATGATTCGTATAGGAAAAAGATGTGATTTTACTATAATTCAGTTAATATTGTCAAATTATCGGGAGTATTTAATTTTGAATTCATAGCAATATTTTTCATAATCTATATTTTCACTGGAATATTTTTAAAAATATTGTGGGTAAGATTATTTAATTAAAAAGTATTGTAAAATTGCCATTAATTTTTAAAGCTGTGTTTGAGCCGGATTTTATAGTGTTTCATTTTTTAATAAACAAAAAAAAATAAATAAATAAATAAAATAAAGAACACTTAATTTTATAGTTGTGAATCCCTATTTTAAAGTATCTTACCTTTGAATTCAATAAATTAATTTTTTGTTATAAGGGAATGTCAGTATTTTAACAGTTTTTAAGAAAGTTACAAAATAAAAGATTTCTTTTTTATCTGCTTTAGAATTAGTAAAATCAAATGACATAGTTTCACAAATAAATATGTGTAGAATGTTTAATTTAGATTTTGTATATTTCTATTCTCAGATAATCTTCACATCTGAATAAAAAATATTATTCGACAATTTATAATGGCTGTTCAACGTAAATCAGGGAATAAAAAGAAAAGTGTGGATGACAAGGAATTAAACATAGATAGTAACAAGAAATATGATGGAACAAATGAGTATGTGGCAGATAGTATATCTTTTTAATTTTGTATATTAAACAGACTGCCTTATAATTCTTAGTATTTTTTCTTTAAATTTCTTAAATAATCTGATTCTTTTCAAAGATATATTTCATGACAGTGATGTATTTTTAAAGTTCACTGTTTTAGAACCTATTTAATAAATTTTACTATTCATTTGTTATGTACAAAAATATGTAACACAACCAGTGGCGCACACAAGGGGACCAGAAAAAAACAAAAAAATCCAGACCCCCCAAAGCCCTTGATTTTTTTCCAATTGATTATAATGCTAAGTATATATTATGTAAAATTTAATTAGTATTTGTTATTAATGATTAATTTTATTAATTAATGCTAATTATTTATTCAATAATTAGGTTTTTACTGTGTTTTGTTCCCGAAAATCGAAAAAATCAAAAGGAGCATGATACATGAATGGTGAACTTTTGACCCCCTTTGAAAAATTCCTGTGTGCGCTACTGAACACAACTATTTATAGATACATAGATAGAATTATTTTATTGGGAAAAAGATCTTTAATAAATAGTTGTCTGTATAAAAAAATAAGTTTTTCTGAATAACATGTATTTTATAAATTGATATTTAACTACAATAATATTAAAAATATATATACATATTAATTTAATATGTAAGTAAATTAAATATGCATTTAATTTACATATTAATGCCACCACAGCCAAATTTGTGCAACGCAAATCATGCTGTGATATCATTACAGCAAAAGAGAAAAATTTTAAAACAGATTCTCATGTGTTTTATTTGAAAAAAAATAACTAAACAGTCAGATTTTGGTAGAAAGTGTCCAATTGTGTGTTGTTTAAATTTGGCTGAAGCAACATTACTATGAAAGTACCATTTCTTCTTATGGGAAATTTAAATATTAACTTCCTTATTATTATATAGGAAAAATTTTGAAAGTCTATCATCCAAGATACCTTGGAGAAAAATTGTTACTCGATTTTTGCTGTCATTGTTAATGATATTTGCTGTTTATTGGACTTCTAAGAAAGAAGATTTCCATGTGTTTGCCAGTCAAAAGGATAGGATACAGCTAACATCAGCACAAGTGTCATGTTCATCAGCCTATAAAAAAGATATATCAAAGTTTAAAGGTAAAATATCTTTGATTTATATAATAATTTTAACCTGTTAATGTTATTTTATTAACACTTCTATAGTTTTGAAAACTGTATCTCAAGCATCTTATGAATAATTATTTTGCCAGTGAGTCAGAAAGTTACGGCAGCAGTGTTGAAAAGGAAGTGTAATTAACTTTATTGTAAAAATATATAAAAAGAACTAAATTGTCTAACTTTAAATTGATGATGAAAATAATTTCACCTACAATATCTAAGTAGTTTGAAAAATAAAATCAGATTCATGTTCTAAATTATTTTTGTAATTTAATATGTTAAGTCTTAGTTGAATCCCTACTGATTTTTTGGTGGCAATAGTGCGTTTTTCAAACACAAGACATTGGTAAACACTGCAAGTCAGTATCAGATCATTTTACAAGTAAAATATGAAATAACATTTCACAGATAATGGATTTCATTATCATAGAAAAGAATATTGAAGTAAATTATTTTCATTGTAATCAACTAAATAACTAAAAAAAAAAGATACGTTTCATTAAAGCGATAATTAAGAATGTTAATGCATTTTAATTTAATAATATTCAACTGTATTAATAAAAACAGAGATAGCACTAACCGTGCTAATTTGATATCGGGGTAGTAACGCCAAGATGTTGTTTATGTTCGCCAAGATGGGCGATAATATTACAATATGGTTACCTTAATATTTTCATCGTCTGTCGATGTGGTTGCCATGGGGATAGCATATATTAGAAATAACTTTATTCGTTTTTCCCCACTATAACCCTTTAATTTCAGACGATATCTTTAAAAACTTAACCATTTTCAGTTTAATTTCTCTATTTGCGTCTTCTGTTTAATTATGGGCTACTTTCGAATATGGATATTTCTAAAATGAGTGAGTTCTAGAATATTTTTTCTTAAAAGAATAAGTGTTGTGCTTTTAATTATCGCTATAAATAATTTAGTTTCGTTTTAAAAATGTTTTTTTACGTTCTTTGTTCGATGAAATTCGTTGAAGGAACTTACAGTGCAAGTTTCATATTGCACGCTTTCACTACTTTGTAATTGATATTCTAAATTAATTTTAACATACATTATGTAATTTTATTCATAATGAAAAAAAATGCAATTATTACTGTGTAATAATCATATAATATTCGTTACTTATAATTGTTTCTTTTAGCATTTATTTATAAATATTTCTACATACTTTGTTATTTATTTATAATTAATATTGTTATTTATTTATAATTATTATTATTTCACTATAATTATTATTTAATTATAATTATTATCTTATTCTTTTATAACTATTTTTGTTTATTTATAGCTATTCTTATGTTATTTATTTATAGTTCTGTATTACGAGTTCTCTTATGCATTATTTTTATTTTTTTACAATTCGACAGTTATTCTTTTTAATAATTACTATTTAATTATATTATGATTATTGTTTCTAATAACCGTTATATAATCGTACTATATGAATATTACATAAAATTACGATAAAGTATTATGAGCTTATTATATGCTGCTTATAATACTATTAGTACATGTTACTTTTTATTACATATTAATCATTATTTATTGATTGATCTAGGTTATTCTCAATCTCTTCCTACATCCTTTACTTGAAATACATTTAAATGTATTTCAAAACATTTCTTTAAAATTGTGTATCATTAAACTATCGCTAGGCCGCCATATTGGATTTCAGTCCAGCAGCAAGAAATGCTGCTTGGCGTGATTCTTATCACGCCAAGCAGCACTTGGTGCTATTACCCCTGTTATCAAATTAGTTCCGCACTAACTTAGAAGAGATGTCCTTTTTTTTATTGGAGGGAATATCAAGAAGATTCTACAACTCTCTTATTCAATGTCATTAATTATGCACTTTCACTCATCCGCACATATTTTTGTCATAATTATCAGGTATTTACACTTATACAATCCAATCCAATTTTCAATCATATACAATTCAAGCACTGCTTTCTTACCTTTATTGTTCCATAAAACAAAAATGTGTTTGTAGAATAACTGTTCCATGGTACTATTGAATCTGAATGAAATTTAATCCATTTAAAGTTGCTGGAAATGCATATGTGGAAAATGATCTTTGGAAAAAAACAGTATAAAATCAGTTTCTAATAGGGTTGCATTTTTCTCTGGTTGCCAATTTGGTATATTTAACCCATCAAGTTGGTAAAATTTTAATTTTGTTTCCAATTTGAGGATTCAGCTAGGATCCAAAACCATTTCAAAATATTACCTTTATTTCATAATGTATTATAAGCTTAGATTGAATACAGTATACATGGTACTTTTTGGTTATAAAGACCATGAAACCATATACAATAACAAGTAGAAAACAGGCTAAATTTTGTTCTTCCATTGTGTTTGTAGTAAATATATCATATCAAATAATATCACCAGTGTTCATTTGGACAATAGCTCAGGAAAACAATTGTCAACTCATATTCTCTAACTGAAGTTTACCATACATATTGTATGCACACACAACCCTCCACTAATACTGTTTTGTTAAAAAATGTCTTTTAACAGTTATTACTAGTAAGTTTAAAAAAAATGTATGCATTTATCAATTTTTTAAAACTTAATTTATTTTATATTATTCAGTTATTTTTATTTATTTATTTTGTATTTTAAATAAATTTTTGTACTAAACATTTCACTACACAAAATTGCTAAAGATTCATTACTAAGTACTTACATATGTACACATAAGATTTTTAAACATAGAGTTGTTATTTTTATTAATTTCCGAATAATCTTCTCTTCATTCAAATCCATTTGTTAACTTAATCCTTTATTTTGGATATTTTCTTTTTAATATTTTGGTAGTAATTGTATAATTCCTGAGACAAAAACACACACAGACTTTTATTTATGAGAGCTCAATCTGTTTGATTTTTTATTTACTTTATTAGATTGAATTAGATGTGAATTTTTCACAGTAACTCATTTTTTTTTTCTTACCCTTCCGGTAGCATTTTTAAATATTATTTGTATGTTTGAAAAATGCTTAACTTTGTTTTTTGCTTAGACTGTGTTCCTAAACATTGTGGAAGATTAGTTACAGACATAGTTGTAACTCCTGAAGAAGCAGCACATTTATTACGGTAAGTATTCAGTACATAATGGTATCATAAATATAAAGTGTTTTTTCAACCATAAAATAACGAAATATGTGTGAATTGGTATTTAAGACTAATGAAGGGTTCATTTATTAGAAAGTTTATATGCAAAGACAGCTAAGAATATTAACCACAAGAAAGCTTTTGCTCTGTTTTAAGTAGGATTTTGTTTTTCAATTGAAGAGATGGTCTAGGGATAAGGGATTTTTCCAAATGAATTTCCTATACAATATTTTTTATTTCTCTCTAATTGTAATAATTATGATTTTTTTTTCTTTTAATTTTCTTTCTATTTTATTTTTTCTTCATTTTCTCAATGCATTACTTCATATGTAACTAGTTTAAATAATTTGTAATGCTTGATATTCAAAAACTTTGCAATATTATTTTTTTTAAATTTGTATTGTTTACCTACAAAAGAGAAATTTATTTTGTAAATCAGATTAAAGCGCATAAAATGTAAAAATTTTGTCTGTTAACCTCCCTTCCCCATAATTAACCTGCAGCAAAATACAAAAATTATTTTTCTCAGGTATATATTACTATGTAAAATATATAAAGAGAAATATTTATTACTGGTAAAAGAAGAAAAATGTTACAAAACTTTCTATTTTTTTCTGAAAGTTTTTAAAGGGGTTTTGTTAAATGTTTCTAGAGTTAGCAAGAAAGGATTAGCTTTTGGAGGATCTTCAGGTGGTGCATCAATACTTGATTTACATTCCGGTGCCTTATCTTATGATAACTCATTTATTAATATTTATGAGTAAGTAATGATTTATTATTTAAGAATATTTTATTTCTTGTGTATTTATTTTCTTGTCGCATATTAAATTTAACCCTCTGACCGGAACCTCTGTCTCTCAGACAAGGGTGATTTGCTTTGATGCCTGTAGATAATGCTGTGATTTTTGGGGTGGGCTGCCTTGACATCTTCAGTTAGACTCTACCCAGTGAGAGGATCATGTAGTGGTACATGGCGATTTTTTTCAACTCACGATACATGCGATTTTTCTTACCTATCACCTTTTATCAGACGGATACTCCTATACTTTTTTCATATTCAGTATTATTATTTTTGATTACTTTTACATGAATATAAATAATTTTTAATCAGTTTTTATAAAAATATTAGTCACAATTCTGGCAATAGAAATATATTGTTGTGCTTGATTTAACCCCACAATCTTATTTGAGCTATACTCAATTTCATGAGCTATAAGGACATTTAAAACAGTCCTTAAGGTAATAAAATTTTTTAAAAATTTATGTAACTATCTGTCAGATAGATGCTTCTCAGTGCAGCAAAAAAATTGATGTTCCTGCCAGAGGGTTAAAAATATACATAAAAGGTATGTGTTCAATTTTCTGAGATGTGTGTCAATTTTCTGTATTAATTATTTTAACTGTTGTTTTTTTAAAATTAATTTAGTTAAACACACTTAAAGTTATTTATTTATAATTATTAAATGTATTTTTATGGATTTATTAAATTTTGTTTGATTCCACTGTATCAAAAAAAATATTAATAGAGTGTCTCTCTAAAAATATTATTGAAGCAAAACTGATATTATTCACTAAAAAATTAAATAGACTCGAACTCATTAAACACATTTAAACATATTTTTTAACTCTCGTTTATTTTGACCCGCCACTCTTGATCGGATCACTCAGCGTAATCCTTCTCCTCTCTCTTTTCCTTTGCGCGCATGCGCTATAACTCTTTCTCCTTCTGATGCAGGCGCACGAACATCCTCCCCTGTTGAATGATTACATCATTCAACACTTACATTAAATGTACATTAACCAAATTTAAAATTATCTTAATACAATACTCAATTTTAATAACAATAAACACAATAAATACATACTTATCTACTATATAAAAAAATGCAATATATAAAGACATAATACAATTTTACAACACTAACAATCCTTAAAAAAGATTTCAACTCAAGTTTGGTAGAATACAAATGTGGCGTACACTTCTCGTTAAATGCTTTCCATCTGGTAATAATAATTTTACAACACGTATCTTCTTGTCTTGACTCGGAACCAATTCAATAATCTTTGCTATTAACCACTTACTTGGTGGAAGATCGTCCTCTTTTATTGATGCGACGGTACCAAGTTTTACATTATCTTTTTCAAATAACCATTTTGCTCTTTGTTGTAGGTTATTAAGATAATCATGACTCCACCGTTTCCAAATTAACTGGGTAGACTTTGTAATTTTTTGCCACTGAGAGAGTCTATTTTCAGGTGTACTGTACAAAGTAGGTTCAACTATCGAGCTAATTGGTCTGCCTATTAAAAATGACCCGGTGACAAAACTCGAAAATCATTAGGGTCTGAAGACATAGGATACAGTGGTGAGTTTAAAAACCCTCAATTTGTACTACAACCGTTAAGAACTCTTCTAACGTTAATTTTGTATTTCCCACTATCCTTTTAAAATGATACTTAAATGATTTTACCCGGCCTCCCAAATTCCACCAAAGTTGGGTGCTTTGGGAGGAATGAACTTCCAATCAACTTTCTCTGATGCCAAATATCCTGCTAGAAGTTCCTCTGGGAATTTAAGCATTCGATGCAATTTCTTTAACTCAGCATTAGCTCCCTGAAAGGTTTTTGCATTATCGTAAATATTTTTGCTGTTCCTTTTGGGAAAAAAAATCTCTTTAAACAAGCAATGAAAGTCTGCGTTGTTAGATCTGTGACAATTTCAAGATGGATAGCACGAGTTGAAAGACAAACGAATATAGCAACATAAACTTTGTTAAGAACACCCTTTCTCTGATTTTTGTACCTCACAAGAAATGGACCACAGAAGTCAATACCTGTAACTCCAAAGACAAAATTTTGATTTACGCGATCTGGTGGTAAATCACTCATTATTTGAGTAGATGTAACTGGATTAGTTCTAAAACAAGTCACACATTCATGACAAATTTTCCTACACAAATTTCTCGCATTTACAGGCCAATATTTTTCTCTTACATGATACAGTAAAGCTTGTGGACCAACGTGGAACATTTTCTTATGTAGGTACATTACAATCAATGACGTAAAACGATTTTTAGCAGGTAACAAAATAGGGTGTTTCTGAAAATAATTAAGGTCAGAATTACGCAGTCGGCCTCCTACTCTTATTACGTTATTCTCATCAATAAAGGGAGCCAAACTGCTCAACTTGCTTTTTCTTGAAACTGCCTCACCTTTAGTTAAGGATTTTACCTCACAAGAAAACTCTTGAGCTTGTATTACCTTTATTAGGAATATCTCTGCTTGATTTAACTCCTCAGCACTCAAGGGACCCGTTTTTCTATCATTAGGATTTTTGACATTGTAACAAAACCTGAAAATAAAACTCAGAACACGTAAAATATACATAAAATTATTACTTAAGTTAAGAATATAATTTGCAACACTTAAATCAGCTTCAATAGATATTAAACAGTTAGAGTTCTCAGAACTAGGGTTTTTCTTTAGTTCACTAAAGTACTCTTCTTGAGGAACAGTCTGTTCATCACTAAACAGAAATTGTCTCTTAAGAAATTTCGGGACCAGTCCACCATTTCTGCTTAGTTTAAGAAAGTTTATACTTACCCCCGGCTCAACAAATCTGCAGAGTTGTCCTTTCAGGACAGTGATGCCATGGCGCATGGTTGGTCAAAGTCTGGATCTCCTTCACCGGGTTGGAAGCGAATGACTTCCACTTATTTGGGGAACTTTGGACCCAGTACAAAGCAACGTGGAGTCAGTCCAAAAAATAGCAGGTAGTTTGTCTCTTTCAATCGCTGACCTTTTCACTTCTTGTACTATCCTGGCGCAAGTAGAGCACCCATTAACTCCACCCTAGGCAATGAGATTTTCTTTAAAGGTGCAACTCTGTTTTAGATGCAACAAAGTTGACTGAGACTCTGTCCCGATTTGTGTCTTCATGTACACAACTGCACCATAAGTTTTAGCACTGGCATCGGAAAATGCATGGATTTGACACTTACCTCTTCGATTTCAGAAAAATGTAACACATATCTCGGAACTCTGATATTAGTTATTTGTGGAATTTCTGCACACCACTTCTCCCAAGCTTCTGAAATATCAGGAGGCAGCTCTTCATCCCATGCTAGTTTTTTTTGCCATATCTCTTGAAACAAGCATTTGAACCTTATAGTGAAAGGAGTAATAAGTCCCAAGGGGTCGAAAATTCTTCCAGCTGCCATGAGTAGAAAACGTTTTGTATTCTTCTTGTGCTGGATGAATTCTAATAAACTATTTACATCCAAAGAGATATAATCTCCACGGGGATCCCATGAAAGACCTAGAACCCTATGAAATTTGCCTTCAAGATTTTCCCGGATGCAATAAATCAAGTCTTCTTCACTCCATTTTTCATGAGAATCGCATCGTTTGAAATCCACTTTCTCAAATTCATGTTAGCATTTTTCATAATTTTCTTTGCTCTGAGAGAAACTTCGAATGCAGATTCAGCACTTTCTTCCCCAGCAATTAAGTCATCCATATAAAAACAGTTTTCGAGTACTTCTACTGCTGCGGGAAACTCTTGACGGTATTTTGCAATGTGGTTTTTTATTGTAGCTGACAATAAATATGGAGACGATTTTACTCCGAACAGAACTCTATTGAACTTGTAAACTTTTATGTTTCCATCAGCATCAGCAACAAGAAACCTAACAGCATCTCTATCTTTATCTGACAAAGAAATTTGAAGGAAGGCTTTCTCTATGTCAGCCAGGAAAGCAACTTTAAACAAACGAAAATTTATCAATAAATGAATGATATTTGGATTTAAGTTCTCTCCTTGAAATAGACAATCATTCAATGATAATTCTCCTATTTCGTGAGCACTAGCATCAAATACTATTCTCAATTTAGTTGTGATACTCTCTTTCCGAATGACGATTTGGTGTGGTAAATAGAACACAGGTCTGTTTTTTGGTTTCTCAGGATCTAATACTCCCCAATGATTCCTTCATTTAAGTAATTTTTTAAAGACTGCAGAATACTCAGAATATAGAGAAATATTGCGTTTCATTCTCTTAGTCAGACTCTCTAGCCGTTTTTTAGCGACGTTAAAATTATCCTTTAATTCTGCCCAATCTTTTTTCCAAGGTAAGGTAACTTCATACCTACCCTTTTAACACATACTGTTTTATTAAAAATCTCAAGAGCTTTATCTTCTTCATCGTTTACACCATCATCTTTAATACCGATAGATTCTAGATCCCAAAATCTATTTAAAGATTCTTCAATACCCCTATTATCCTTAATTAGACCACAATGCGCACTGCTTATTTTAATTGAAGGTATACTTCCACTTACGATGTAACCAAATACAGTGTTCTGTAACATAAGCTTCGTATTTAGCGGATAAATTTGTCCACTTCGCAAGAACTCATAAAAATGCTCTGCTCCTAAAAAGTAGGTCAACTGGACCTGGCTTATTGAAGCTTGAATCCGCTAACTTAACAAACTGTAATTCGGGTACATGGCACATAATTGGTTTAGACGGGGTAAAACTCGTAATTTGAGGGACAACTAAAAAGTCTAAGTTCAATTTAAAATCTCTTTCCTCATTAGTAATCGTAGCATTAACTCGATACTTTACTGTTAAAGAGAAGTTATTTAGTCCTGACACTGAAATATTAGTTTTCTCTTTTCTCAATCTAAGCCTGTCCGCTAATCCCTGACTCATAAAGTTGGAAGAAGCTCCAACATCCATTAATGCTCTAATTGGGTAAACATTTCCAGAACCATCAGTAACATAACAAATACATGTACTCAACAACACAGTTTTGTTATCTGAGTTATTATAACCCGTGGCAGCGAACTGATGATTTACCAACTCGTGATTCACCTCCTCTCTTGCAGAAGTATGAAATTCTGCAGCTGTGGGGCAAAGCACTGAACTCTTTTTCGCCCCTGAATCATCAATTAGTCCACTTTGTTTATCTGCGGGCGAAAGTGTGGCGTCCGCGTGATGGCGTCTTGGCACATTCGCGGGAATATTTTGACTTACGCCGAACTCTTATGATTGCAATAGGCAGTTGAAATAGAAATTATTAGTTTTCACTAATTCTACTCGATCATTAACGGATAACTTTTGTACTTGGGACACTTATATAAGGGATGATTTTCAGTTACACAATAAAACACATTTAGGACTCTTGGTTTCTGACAGGAAAACTCTGGGTGCATTTTAGAATCATAAGTTTATAGTTAACACTTGAACATGTCACTAAGTTTTCAATGCGATGTGTAATATAGATCGATTTCTTTTGCTAATTCTGTAGGTTTTTAAAACCCAAACCCTCTCCTGCTTCATACTCACATGATACGACATCTTTATCGAGTGTTTGATAAATTTTTATGGATATAATTAACTCTTTAAGCGTTTCAAAGTCTGACACTTTTCTCAATTGTAAATAATGTTCTAAACACGATAGTGAGGGAGGCTCAAATTCTCTCAAAACTATCGATTTTACTTTGGAATAATCACTCAGCTTTGTTGTCTTTAATGTAGTAATTACATTGGTAGCTCTATCACCCAATAGATTTAACAAATTTCTGATTTGAATTTATCTGGTACACTCTTTGTAACAAATGCTCTTTCTAATGACGAGAAAAAATAACTCCACCCTTCTGGTTTGCTAGGAACCTTTACAGTTAGTGTACGGACACTTTTAATTAAAGAATCAAGTGATTCTGTTTTCTCAGGTTCGTTCTCAATTTCAATTTTAGATTCCGCTTGAATTCGAGCAAGCTCTAACTCTCTTTAGTTCTCTTCAAATTTTATTCTTTCTAACTCAAGTTCGATTCCTTTTCGAAACTTTCTTTCACTGATTATTGTATTTGCAATATCTTTTACGAATTCTGGTTCATTACGAGGTTTCATTACTTTTAATTACATTAGTTAATTCAACAACAGTCATATTATCAGTCACAGTTTCTCCTAACTCAAAGGCAATTTGCCTCAAATCTTCCTTTTTAGCACCTTTAAACATTATGAAAGGAATAATATGAGCAGTCACGCACTCTATAAATGTACAGCTCACTAGCTGAAACCGAAACTTGTCTTGTTCTCAGCTTAAATCTCAAGAATTTATGTAATCCATAGATCTCCGGCTCGACGGACCATGAAGCAAAACTGATATGATTCACTCAAAAATTAAATAGACTCGAACTCATTAAACACATTTAAACATATTTTTTAACTCTCGTTTATTTTGACCCGCCACTCTTGGTCGGGTCACTCAGCGTAATCCTTCTCCTCTCTTTTCCTTTGCGCGCATGCGCTATAACTCTTTCTCCTTCTGACGCTCGCAGGCGCCAACAATTATCATTAAAAATCTCAAGATTTCCTTAAAATTCTAATTTGTTCAGATGTATTTTCAAATTAATTTCAAGATTTTGAGCATTCATTACTACTTTATTCAGAGTGAAAAATAATTCATTTGTTTTAAAAATTATTTGTCTTGTTACTCTTAAAGAAACATTCTTAGAATAAAATTGTTTCTTTTATCTTAGTTATTTCGTGTATACATAGATATTACTTGATGATTACTGTGGAACATACATGTGCTTGCAAGAATTTTTATTTATATTGTGTTTATTTTTTATATATACTAGAAGCTTTTTTATTTATATCAAAGATAGTGAACACAAGTAGTTTATTACCAAAGTCAGGCTGTAAAATATTTTTAGAGAAATCATGTCAGTTTTGTTTAAATATTCTGTTTTTTTTTTAACTTTAAAACACTTTTGAGTGGATGCAATTGAATATCTTAAGGTAGGGTGAAATGAGACTTGTTGCCACAGCACTTGATGTAACAAAGAAGATATTCTTAAAGTTTAAAAAAGATGGTGGAAGTAAAATTGCTACTCTGAAACCGTAAAAAGAGCATTTTACTTTAAGAGAATTGATATATATTCATAGTAGGATGTTGCCGGCTGGGTGGTGTAGTTGGTTTGTCGCTGGCACTCTGTACCCAAGGTTGCGGATTCGACCCGACCCAAGTTGGTGGATTTTCCTGTTGCAGAAAATTGACAGCAGCCATGTCGTACGATTATGCGTCGTGTAAAAAATCCCTTAAGTGTCTGTTTGGCTTGGATACTCTTGGCAAAATTAAATTCCTAAGTACTACTTTCACATCGGCAGAGCTCAGGGGAAGAAACTGGGCATCGAAATTACTTGCGGCAATTGGTATCACCTATATGGTGCCTACTAAAAAGTGATACCAGCTCCTAGAGAGTGTACTAGGTCTGCTAAGGTAAAAGTACCAATACGCAGCCCCATTAGAGAAAAGAAAAAAAGTAGTGATGTGAAATAGAAATCTATTTTGTGGCTAAATCTTTGTAGATCTAGCAAATGTTGCTAACATTCACATTTTTACCAGAACTTTTTAGCTGTTCAAAATGACTCATATCTGTTCTTTTTTTTAAAAAAAGAATAATTTATTTTCATTAACTGTTTGAAATTGGACTGAGGAACATTTTCTTTTTCAATATCTTGTTTTCATTAGACAAAAACTGTTCCACTTTATGTAAGGTAACAAGCACACCTACTTTTACAAGTTTCAGTTCATCATTCAATGTTTATGTTTTATTCTGAAAAATATTTGTTTAACAGTTGTTGATTAATATGTGTGTGCATATTTATAAAGAATTTTTAACTATGATGTAATTCATTACTTTTCTTTTAGAAAAATAAAAGCACATGGTACAAACAAGGTTTTTACTCCAGAAGATTTCAAAGTTTATAGGTATATATCAATCATTCTTGTATTATTTGACTTAATGATCTTTTGATAATTTTTTCCAATTTAATTATTAATTCACTAAAGTACCATAGTGGTTTTAAATTATAAATTATTTGTTTTGTAAATAAGCTGGGTACTAAAATATTTTGTGAAAACTAAGAAATGAACAAATATTTCAAAAAATGAAAAAGTAAAATGTAACGATATACAAGGGCTATCTAAAAATTATTTAACCTTGAATTTTCTTATGCACAGTAGCAATGCCACTTTGCTCAGTGGAAGTAACAGCTTAATGCACGCTGTTGAATTTTTGTTTCTCTGCATTTGAATGTTGTAGTTGCTATCTGCTGGCCACCAAGTGAGGTGCTGTGATAAGTATTTGGTTGGAGTTTTTTATTTGTATCACAAGATGAGTAAACAAGTCGAGCAAAGATACTGTGTCAAATTTCATCAAAAACTTGTGATTCTCTAGAAAACAATTCATAAGATTCAGCAGGTGTTTGGAGGTGATGCTATAAGTTTAACACAAATGGGAGAGATTCAACCGATTCAAAAAATGTCTGCACATCAGTGAATACCCCAAACCATTCAGAATACAACTGTTGAAAGGATGAAAATTATTTAGAAATCATCTTTTGATATACAAGAGATTTTCAACTATGTTGGAATCATAATTTGAACATGAGCCAAGTGGTTGCAAAATCTGTGCCCACGCTACTTTCAGTAGAACAGAAGGAACTCCATCTTCTTGAAAGATCATGAAATTCCCAGCATTCCTGTTTTCAAGATATAGATCCTTACAACTTCTGGTTGCTTCTGAAATTGAAGATGCTGTTGAAAGGATCCCATTTTAAGAGTAAGAGATAATGCAGAACGCAATGGCGGAGAGACTAACACCATTCCGAGATTTAATTCCCATTAAGTCAGTAATATATTTTTCTCAGCCAAAGATTGGATACTTTATAGACAGCCCTTGTATAGTTATTTTATGTATTGGTCCAATTTGAACGTTGTGCTTGTGTTAAAATTTGCTTCAATTATATATTTTACAGTAAAAAAACTTTGAGATTTAAGTTTAATCCTATTTTCTTGATTCTAATTATGCACATAATCTCTTTCAGCAATGTACGAAATAAAATCCAACAAATTATTTCATATAATTTTGGGATTCCAATAAATAAATTATTCTTAACACACCCAACATTCTTTTCCGAGATGACTCCTAGGATAGCTAAAACCAAACATGATGAATATTGGCATGTCCATGTTGATAAGGTAAATTTTTGACATCTCATTAAACTTGGTAAAGTAAATTTTTTTCCCAATAAAAATATATTAATTTTAATATGAGTTTTTTAAGTATTCATTAGGTAACTACAATATTCATATCATTTTTTATGCACTAATGTTAATTTATATAAAATTATAAACTGTTTAAGTTAAAAGTTATTGATTTTGTATAATAAATAAAATAAATGTTTTAAAGTATCATAGATCTCTGAAAAAAAGGTAAATTACAATATGTTTTTTTTAAAAGATACAATAGATATAAAGTCTATACAATTAAAGAAATAATACTAAAATTTGTAATAGTAGTATTGAAGTTTCTTTATGAGTTTCCCTTAATCCTGATAATTAGTTGACAAATCTCTCTCTGTACAGTTAATAAGTGGTATTAACATTTGTTGTAGTGAACTAATGTCGAATCTGGAATAACTAAAAAATGGTGCTCTTGTACATTGATTGTGTAAAATAAAGGTTTTGTATATTGCAGTTTGTATAATTTCAACCTAAATTCACAAAAGTGTGCAAGATACATGGAATAAAGTTCTGTATTAAACCAGGCATTGAATTAAACAAGCTATTTTTTTTTTTAATTCTGGTAAAAATTTCATGAAGCTGTCTTCAACAAATTATGGGAAATGTGCAAATGACAATGAAAACAGAAATTTTCATTTAGAGACTAGAACAATATGTAATTATTCTAAGTATTAAAAACTTTTGCATCTTATAAAGCAAACTTCACTAAGTTATGACTTTGTGAAAGTTCACCAGGACCCAAACATTACAACTGTTGATCCATTGTACCAATTTTATCTTTTGTATAGAGAATCCTTAGCTTAACCAAAATTCAGTAGACACTTCATTGGAATATATGAATAGAAATTTCATCTCTTAATAACTCCTGATAGAGATTGAATATTCATGTGCTTCCTCAATTCACTGTGAATTTCAACAGCTTTTTATCTTCCTGATGACTGATTTTCTTTGGACAGTAATTTCATGCATTTTATAAAAATACATTCTGGTAAAACCACAAATTTTTATACTTTGTGAGAGTTTCAATTAAGAACACTCACGAGATTTTTTTTAGCTTTATTCTTACTGAATTCTTTATATCACTTAAGAATTGATCTTATTAAATCAGTGATACTTGCATTATAAATATAAGAAAAAAGTAACCATTTCCTTTATCTTACCAGAGGAATCCCAGTCAGTTCCAATATTGATATCAATTCAGCATTGGAGAATCTAATATTTTATGTTCAACACCTCTAAACTGAATACATAAATTTTGCTAAGGACAGTCATTACAAAATCAGTTACTTGAAATATCACTTTAAAAATCTTTTGTGTAATTTTCACATTAATTAGATCAATAAATGGCTAACCCATAGAATTTATTGGATATGTTCATAACAAAAGCCAATATAATGACCAGAGTCTGTTTTGTTAGATTACAAGATATTGCTTATATTTAACATCCAATTGCATTAAAAAATATAAATTGCACAATTTTGAGTTACAAAGAGAAATATATATACAATATATGTAAATTACAGTTAGGTCCTGCAACTTTTAAATAACTGAGCTTAAATCAACCATCTCCAACACAAATTAACATGCAAAAAGAATATTAGAAAATCCTTGCCAAAAAAATTTGTCTTATTTATAAAACATACCATTACTTTTTATTGAAACTCATCTAACAAATTTTTTTTAAATGAAATAGCTTTTTTAGTTAAATACATTTCTTTCAGGAAACATATCCTTCATTCCATTATACATCACTATTATACTTAACCGATTACGGAATAGATTTTACTGGAGGACGTTTTATATTTGTCAATGAGGGTAAAAATATGACAGTAGAACCTCGTGTAGGTAAGTGAAAACTTCAAAATTTTCATAGTGTTTACTTTGCTACCACAAGAGATAAAAAAATCGTAAGTTATCTCTATTTTACATGCAGTTTTGTTCTGCTCATTTTCAGTATTAAATTTAACTAGATTTATCAAGTTTCCTAAACCAATAAAATCAAAATTTTAACACTAGTAAAAGGCAAAAAATTAAAACAGATATTTAAACTTTTCATCTTTAGGTCGTGTATCTGCATTCACATCAGGAGCAGAAAATCCACATTATGTAGAGCAAGTGAGTAGTGGAACACGATATGCATTAACAGTGTCATTCACATGTGATAAAGAATTTGCGATAGCGGATCCAACTATGCAAAAACTTCAGTGAAGTTATACATTATATTTATAAAATATATATTTCAATAAATTAATTTTTTTAACATTTTTCTGTTTTCGATTTCTCAGGAAACATAGAAAAAATAAACACAGGTTTTATAAATAAATTTATTCAGGAATTGAAAAAAACCTTAATACACTTTAGAAAACGTAGTTTACTTCAAAGTAATATAATTGCAGACATTTCAAATTACTTTCCTTGTTTAGGAAAGTCTAATTGAAAGTTCTATACAAAAAGAGCACATTATTATATATTTGCATAGGTGTGTAGACATAGTTTGAGATTTTGCAGAGATAATCTGGCATTCTTACTTTTTGATGCTACTATTGCCAACAAGCATCATTCAATTTTTAAAAAACGTGAGTTTTTAAATTGTTTTATACAGTTTAAATTAAAAAAAAAAAATCAGCCTTCAAAAGATTATTTGATTTACAAATTAAAAAAATAATAAATTTTAATACATCTAAAAAGGGTATTAAATAATACATAATTATATACATCACACACATCAAATTATTCCCACTTTCTCTCGCTAATCCATTTAAAGTTTTATACATGAAAAAAAAGCATTGCTTAGTTTTTGAAAGGAAGTGTTTTCTCAGTCAAAAACTATCAGTGGATCACATATTGGAGCAGGCTGATGTACCTGGTGCTGTGGTGACTGTTGCACATTGTCAGGCACATTGGCTGCAGTAGCAGGTTGCTGCATCATCTGAGGAGGTGGTACACCCTGAGGCATCATATTCATATGTGGTGGTGGCATTGGAGCTTGAGGAGCAGGTGGTTGCATCATCATTTGAGGGCCCATGGGAACAGATGTTGGTACATTAGGTTGTTGAGGAAATGGAGCACCTGGTGGCATGGGTGGCATAGAAGGTGGCACTAAAATAAAATTGGTTAAATTTTCAATAAACACCAATATTCAGACTTGTTTAATTCAGTTCTTTGACAATCAATATGACCTAAAATTTCAGAGGATGACAAATTAAAGAGGACATGAAAAAAATTAAATTAAAATTCTTAATAATATTCAAATAGTATGATTGTTTATAATTTTGACAAGGATTTAGGATAGTTTCTCTCCACATTTTAAGAAAAAATTATTCAGGCAAAATTTTAAAATGTTTGTGTGGTAAAATAATTCAGAGCATGAAACTCAAATTTATCATAGTCTCATTATGTGAAGATGTACCACTGTGTTACTTAAATATGTAATTACAAAATTATTAATTTATAATTTGTTTATTGAAAAACTCACCTTGCATGTTATAAGGCTGACGGTATTCTGGAGGCATTTGTGGATTTTCAAATGATTGATGGTATTGTTGTTGAGCAGCTAAATCATTGCCTCCTCCATTATGAGGCAAAACGTTAGGATAGTTTTGACCAGGAGGGGAAACATAAGCACCTTGAGGAGGATAAGCTGCTTGTGGCACTTGTTGGGGCATTTGATATTGCTGCTTATGTTGTTCCTGTCTCATCTGCATTTCTCTTTCTTGTTCCTGCATCCTTTGTAAAGCTAACTGTCTCTGGTATTGCAAATATTCCTACAAGAATTTTATACTTTCAATACTTTATACAAAAAAGTTTGTAAAGATATATTCTTGTGAAACAAAAACGATAAATCTTGCTAAAATTTGACAGACAGAGCTAAAATGTTGCATACTCTCGATTATAAATGCATAATTTTTACAAGGAAATCCTTAGGATATTTTTTCATTTTAATTATGTATATAAGTGTGAGAAACAAATTTAATAGAGGGTTATTCATAATTCCCTCCATGGTTTTGGAGTGCTGTAGAAAAAAAAAGCTAAAATGAATACAATAAAAAGGAACATATTGAAGAATAAAGAAGCAATTCAGGCTTTATTTACATTTTTACAGGTCTTCTATATGTGAGCCCTTGGTCACACAATATACATCAATGCAAAAATCCAGTTTCTGTCACATTCTACTCAACACATGGTACTATTAATATTATTGACAACACTTGTTATTATGTTGTGCAGTTCTGCTACATCAGGTGGAAAAGGGGGTACAAAAACTAAGATCTGAAGTAAAAAATCGAGTTTTTGAATAACAAAGAAAGGATAACACATGCTGTCAATAACGTTGATAGAACCATGTTGAGTAGTGTGTGGCAGAAACTGGACTATTGCATCGGATGTTATGCTGTGTGATCAAGGGTTCATATATAGAAAACCTGCAAAATATGTAAATAAAGCTTGAATAGTTTCTGTATTCTTTCATGTGTTCTTTTTTGCTGTATTTATCTTAGTTTTTTTACTACAGTACTCTGAAACCTTACCCTACCCTAAATTATTGGGAAAAAAAAATTTTGTTTTATACACACTAAAAAAAAATTAATTATTAAAACATTTTATAGAACAAAAATTTTAGCATTTAAAAATTAACCAGTTAGCCTATTAATGGTTCAATTATCAGTTTTAGTTTATCTTATTTCATACAAAAGCACATATATATTGTTTATACTGTCATTCAAAAAACATAGGATTGAGTATAAGAATTGCAAAAATTACTTGTTTTTTCTTTCTCATAATTTCCAATTTTTGAGCCATTTGTATTTGCCGCACACGTTCTGCTTCCTCAGCCTCCTGTCTTAATTTCTCTCTGTGTTCTTCTCTCAAAGCATCCAAAGCAGCTCTCGCATCTCTTGCTTGATTTAATTTATCTTGAAGTCGCTCATAATAGGCTGTAGAACAATTTCAAAACAAAATCCTTAATCCTTAAAGCGAAATAAATTTCTTTCTTCAAATAAAGAATATATAAAATCTGATTTAATGTAATGTACCCAAATTTGGAACACTTTATCAAATTAAAATATGTGTATCAGTTTAGATATACAAATCATACATAATCTATTAAACTTAACTTATGTATGTTAAAATATTTTCTATATGTAAAGAAAAAAAAATTGAGTTAATTATTTTTAATTAAGTTATGGTCTTTAATAAATTGGAAAGTATACAGAAGAAAAAATTTTGATTCCAGATTTAAAATTACAGCCTGTAAATGTATTCTTTGGGAGCCATTTGAATTTCACATAATATATGTTGAAATATCACCAAGTAACAAATATTTCTAATTGTTTAATACTGATAAATACTGTTTTAAATTAAGTTATATAACTAAAATTGACTTTTTTTTATATAAAAATATTACAATTGAACTATATCAAGTAGTCTTTTGAATAAAATCATTTAACTCAGCCAATTGGAGCATATACAAAATTGAAATAAATCTAACTGCAACAATTCTCACAATAAAAGTACAAACACATTTTAGCATTTGTAATTCTGTATGTTATGTAATAATAAATAAAACTGTAACTTATTAAAGAATATTTAGAAGGTTATTTAAATATGATTCTAATTAATTTAAATTATATTTATAATTCAAAATTTGACATTTACGAATTTACATTTAGAGATGTATTCATTACTCCACATTTAAAATGTGTCTGTATTCATATCCATCTAAATTACACAAATAATTTTACCCTACAAACTTTTCACAACTTGTTAAAAACAAACATATGATTTTTCAGACAAATCAAGAAATGAAAACTGAAAATTTATGGAAATGTATTATGTATAAATTTCGAAAATATAATGTAAAATACTTAGCTGTAATAAAAGAATTTTGATTAGAGTTATAAAAATTCATATACCTTATCATTCGATTAATTTATATTTATTTGTGAAAATCTAGATATTTTTCTGAACATTTTCAATGCAGTTTCAACATTTAACAGAATTTTTAAAAAAATTTCCCCTCAAACATTTAGCACTTTATATTGTGATTAAAAATAAAATAGTTTGTGAAGTATTTAGTTTGTAATAATTTTGTATGTAAAGTTTTATATATTAGTCAGGATCCTTAAAAAGAAAAGTCCAGGATAAAAATTTTGGAATCAAAACAGACTCTGATGTTTCCATAGGCCTTCTTCTTTTGCAAGGGATATAACTGTAAAATACAATATTGCGCTCTACTGGTCCATGAATAAAAACCGGTGATTGATCTGGACTCACTTTTTTCAAAAAGAATTGAAAAAAATTGTGTGTCCAAATCATTTCCCTTTCGTTATGAATTTTCTCCATTTTCCTGATAGCAATACATTTGATGTAAATTCACAAACTAACCCAGAACTCATGAAATTTGGCATGCATTTTCACACATATATAAAACGAACATTAAACCAGAAAGGAGTCTCAGTAATGATGAAAATTTGATGCTTTTCAAAGGCAGGCGACCATGAATATAATATATTCCCATGAAAAAGTCACTATGGATTCACTCTTTGTACCTGCTGAAGCAGTGTCAAGGTGTACTGATCATATGATAGTGTGAACATACAGAAAAATACAATCTTCAATAAAAATTATGAGAGGTGACGTTCAGCTACAAAATTAGATGAACCCCTTTTGGGAATAGCCAAATTGCAATTGCTGACAATTTCTGTCACTAAAATAAGTAGATAAATTTATTTTTTAAAAAGGAACTGTAGATGGAACTTTTTTCTCATCAACATGATATGATCTTCCAGAAAATTTCAACAAACCCACTCTGCAGGAAGATGAAATTGCCTTATTTCCAATCCATAACAATTATTTTAAGATTGCATGATGGTATGTATATATATCACTCCATAGCTCAATTCATACAGCAAACCAGGTTGAAATTATAAATTCTCGATGAGTGTAATTGATACAGCCAACCAGGGTTCACTTTGTTATCCAACAAACCAAAAAGATCAAAAGTATGCAACTTCTGACAATACAGTTTGATGAATAATCCTGTAACATTAATGTAAATGAAATATTAATGAAAGTTAATTTATTATTCTTCGAAATAACTACCTCCCATAACTATGCACTAATGAGATCTGCTATACATGTCCTGGAAACTGCAAGTCTTCAGTTGGGATGAAATTCAAAAGCCTCGTCACATTTCGTTGGATGTCAGGAATATCGTCCAATCTCTTTCCTTTCAAAGCGAGTTTGAGTCGTGGGAACAGGAAGAAGTTTGAAGGATTGAGAGCTGGCAAGTATAGAGGATGTTCAATTTGCTCCACTCCCTTTTTTACTAGGAACTGTTTGACGATATTGGCTGTGTGAGGGTGAGCATTGTCATGAAAAAAAACCTGAACCTTGTTATGAGTACTGGGGTCCCATCCTGCATAGACGCTTCATGAAACAGATCAAAACTTTAATATACCTTGCAGAATTCACCGTCGTTACCTCAGGTAGAAATTCTTTTTGGATAATGTCTTAACTATCAAAAAAACTGACAATCACTTTCTCAATCTTTTCGTGACTGACGGAGGTCACTGGTCTTCCACTACAGGGGTTGTCAGAAATACTGTCCCAGCCTTCCAGGAAATGGCCAAAGCACTCATACACACATTTCATAGGACAGTGTTTGATCTTCATAAACACGTACCAGCATTGAATAAGTTTCTCTCAGTGTCTTGCCAAGCTTAAAACAAAACTTAAAATTGCTCTTTTTCCAGTGCTCAGTTAAGAACCAATGCACTAAGCAATCACTTCATAAAACAAGTCTTACACAGGACACAAACGACACTCAACGAACAACGGTGGGGGCAGATGGTCAACACCTGCTGCTATGCATGTACAGTGTTTTGTTTCACCAGATTGGCCGTTCTGACTTCATTCACTGAACTTTATTGTCAGAGGTTGTATAACAATATTTTACCATCTTCAAGGACATGGCTATTGAAGAGCTTTAGTTCTTCAGAGAAAACAGCTGCATACAGTTTGCAATTATCCTTTCTGCATAAAAGTAGTGGAAAACGTGATCAAGAGGTTTATCAAAACAAAAATTTTAAAATGACAGTCCTTTATGACTTATTATTCAAACATTTTTTAGATTTAGTACCTTGAGCTGCTTCAAGAAAATGTGTAGTGGATTCAAGGAAAAAATTTCCAGTGAATCTTGTTAACAGTTAATAGAATGTGAAGTTGGTTAATATGTTCAACTATGTTTTATGATAGATCACACAAAAGCAAAGTATTAACTTTTATTTTTCATTCTGTACTATAAATTGTGTATTTGTAATTTTTTCCTTTGTAAAGATAAACATTTTTATATTGTAAAGAATGTAACAACTTTTCCTCAGATGCATGTTACCACAAGATGCCTAAGCAAAATTATACAGCACTGGGGCATGAATCGCAGTTAAGGGGTCAAAATATGGGTCAGAAACAGATTTCAAGAAGTCATTTGTCTTTTAAATAAGAAAAGTTCAATGAATTTTGGAAGCCCCAACTAAACAGAATGCCCAACTATTAAAATATAAATAACACCTATTCATATTTGTATATATATGTATTTTCTTTAAATTTCTAATGTATAATATGCTTCTTTTATATTATTTTTTTTGAATAAAAAGAGAACAGTATTAATTTGTAATAAAAAAAGAACAAACCTCCCTCCCCAATTAAAAAAATCTAATAAACTAGCAATACTTTTATAAAGCTGCAAGATACTAAAAAGTATCTAATTAAAATTATTTAAGAGTATAAAAATGGAAGGGAAAGTTTTAGTTTCTTTCCTTTAAAAACTGGTATCAATTCTTATTATTAGCTTTTAGGAATTTCATATCTCAATGGTTTAAAAGAAAAAAACAATCAAAATTAAATCTTATTTATATTTTATAAATACTAACAGCATCCCATTAATAACATTTAACACAAAAAAATTCTATAATTACATATGAAACTAACCTCTTAAATCATCTTGTTCTTGCACATGTTTCAAAAGCTGAGAATGCATGTTTGTAATATTCATAAAAAGAGACTGAACATGAGTATCATTAGCTATGGGACGACCTCTACTAGAGTTGCTTTTCATTCGATTGACAAAAATTTCAACTGTTGTTCGGAGATTAGAGAGAAAGTCTGTAAGCTCATCTACTTCACCATTCTGATATTTCTGAAAGAAAAAAAACCTTTTTAAAATTATATTTCTTTAATTTTATATATAATAAAGGTATGTATGTATTAGTGTCACCGCAGCCAAAATTGCCCCATGAGAATTGTTTTTCTTCAAATAAAACACTCAAGAATCTTCGTTGTTTTGATATCATGGCACGATTCACATTCAACGTGGCGCAAATTTTGCTGCAGTGATGTTAATACATAAGTACCATAATAAATTAAACACTAAAAACTATTTTGATATATAAAGCTAAATTTATTAACATAACATGAAAAATAGACAAGATTAATATTACTACTAAACTAAATTTATTTACATAATATGACAAATAGATAAGATTAATATAACTCACTTTAAAATATTTTTAATACAACTCTAAATAGTACAATTAAAAAAATTGAAAGTAAGTCTTTGAATATCAGTATATAAAAACTAAATTAGTCTGAATTAATACATTAAAAGTTCAAGCTCCTAATTTTTTGAATGAATATCTTTAATTACAAAAAAATTACAGAATAAACTTAATTTTTCTCTATTTCAATCATTTACAAATTCATGTTTTTGAAAAATATTCATTTTTCCTTTTTCAATGTATGATGGAAATAAAAATAATGAAAAACAAAAATATAAGCAGAAAGTTATTGCTTACCAAACACAATAGTTTTAAATGAAAAAAGATGTCAAAACAAAGTATTTTTTATAAAAACTTAATATAATACTACATACTTTTCTTACATTTATTGATTTAACTGTTCCAACGTCTATTCTCTGAGATCTATTTTAATTGTTCAAATAAAAAAGTTCTAACAATCTATAATAGCATGACAAGCATTTTGAAAATGACATTTTTTACATTGGAAAGGATCCTAATTTTAAAAAGATCACACCTTATGTGTGTGCGTGTATATATATGTAAGGATAATTAAATTAGATTAAAAATTAAATTTCCTATCTAGCACTTAAACTTTTATTTTTTTCCTTACCTCTTCAAGTATCAAACTAATCACCCATTTATTTTTTCGGAACATATGGCCTAGCCAATAAACATGTCTAATTCCAGATAATTATATTTAATAGCCATATATGTCAGCATTAACTTTCAAGTACACTCATAAAATCAGAGGTACTTCTCACATCTGGGTTTAAGTGGTAAAACACTTAGATTTCACTTTGGCGCGTTCTTTTTTCTCTCTGCCTCTTAGTGTCAGAAGATGTCTAACTTTCATCGAATAAAGATACTTTTTAAAAACTAAGCCTGTTTCTGACTCACAAAACATGTCATATATATATATATATATATATATATATATATATATGATACTTAAAAAATATATCAATATAACTTCATGCTAAAGCTACAAAATTCAACAACTAAAAATGATAAATATATGTATATATATTCTCCTATATATTCTCAAAATTCATAATTTTTGAAAATTGACAATTCTTGTATAATATGAAATATATACAAACACCTCAGAAACAAATTACACAAACAAATAATTAAAATACAGAATTCCTGGTACTAAGGTTTATGTGTTGCAATTAAAAAAATTACTTCAGTTATTCGGCTGGTGTAGTTATTAATATTAGTAGGAGCTGAACTAGAAACAGGAGCACTGGGAGTAGGGCTGGTTCTAGATTCTGTAGGAGACATAATTCCATCCTCCTTTTGTTGTTGCTGTCTTGATTCCCAGTAAGAACGATTCAAATAACGGTCAAGTTCATTGTCAATAGGTGAGCTTTTCTTTTCAGAAATAGGATTTTCCTATACAAAAATTGCATTATAAAAGTAATATATTTTAATTGTATGATGAAAATAATAACAAGTTAGGAAATGGTTAACTTAAAATTTTAACAACATTTAAATTTGAAGAAAAAATTATAATACATTACACACACACACACAAAAAAAACTTACCAAGTAAAACCATAAACAAAATATAAAATTAACCAGAAAAACTACCTTTCCAAAAGTTTCATAAAAGTATGTTCATTATTAAACATCAACTAAGTATTAGTGGGAATAAAAGTACTGTTAAGAAGTGTTATTAATGTACGAACCTATCAATAATGCTTTTAAATTTCTAATCTATGGTAGAGATATTGCTTAGTGATATAATGATTGCAAAAAGCATATGGCAGTTTTAATTTACTAACAATTTTCTTAAGAGTATGTAAGATATAAATTTATGCAGTTCCAACAGCAGTGTTGTACAACTGTATCCCCGAAAGTGCAAGGGAGTTGTGTGTACGATAGGAGAGATTGATTGATTGAATATTAATGTCGGACTGTTAAACTGCACGAGGGCTTTTGGCGACAGACCACGTAATTTTGAACCATGGTCAAGTGACGTGGACGATACCCAAGCTGGCACCCCCTCTCCTAACTACCACACCACACCAACGGGAGGATGCTTCAGCTCTCAACAGATTTAACATGCATCGCTGCCCTACATGGCGGGTCTTTAGTGGTACTGGGCTCGAACTCGTGACAAGGCAAGCCCCGATCCAATACCTATACCACTCGGCTACCACGTCCAAGTATGACAGGAGAGAAAAAGGAGCATTTGAGAGATAGAGTCTGAGAATAGAGTTTGTGTTATAAAGTGTGAGGTAGTTAGTAGTTGCAAAATAAAGTTATTTGTTATTAAAGAGTGGCAATTAATTTTATCACTACAATTGGTGAATTAAATTAGGAAAATTCAATAATTAACTTTAATGCTTTTTAATACAGTTGTGCTGAAAGCTTACCTAATTTATTTTTAAGAGTATTCAAAAACACATTACTTAAAGATTTTTTATGAAAATATATTAACAATATTTGCCTACAAATTCAATTGCTTTTAAACATGAATAATTAATATTAACAACTGGCTTAAATTTAACGCTTTACAGAAAAAAATTTAAAATTGATAAACAATTTAGAGTAGAAAAATAAATAAAAATATACCTCAGGTGGTGGAGCATAAGAATACATGGCTGGTTTTGATGACTTTTGTTTCTATAAAAATGAAATTCGTTTATTTTGAATTACTTTTCTGGTATATATTTTAATATAAAAAAAAGCAAGGTAAAAATCAAAACTTTACATATTTCACAACAAAACTCATATTTTCATTATTACATTTTTATACTAGGAAAACAAGTTACAATTAATGTTTTTTAATTTAATCAAGCCAACTTCTTGTTAACAAAGCATAACTTTGCAAATATTAAAATGTATATATACAAAATCTTTAATTAAAATATAAAAAGAAAAGCAAACAAACAAATGACAATCATGAGATTTGCTAAATAACTTTACTATAATTACCGTAAAATCCGGCGTATAACGCGACCTATACTTTCAAGCTGATTTTTTAATTTTTAGGTATATTCGCCGTATAACGCACACTCCCTTTTAACGAAGAAATCTGAAATACTAATATACATTGCTTTCATGCTTTGAAATCATTTATTCGATGTATTATCCCAAACTTTTGAAAAAATAGTAGGCTTCTAGAACTACAACTCTTTTAGTTCAGTAAGGCAAGTCGTTTCTTTTAAATAAACAGTGTTTCAATACATGTAGAAGAAAAGTTTTCTATGTTCATATGTTTTGCTATTTTTAAAGCTATCATTTTAATACCCGGCGTATAACGCGCACCCTTAAGTTGCGGTCTTATTTTTTGTGTTCAAAGTGCGCGTTATACTCCGGATTTTACGGTAAGTTCTTTTAAGAAATTCAGAACAGCATTTTTATATGAGTCATCTTATATAAAGCATGTAAAATACAAATGTATAAGTAAACACTTGAAAATTAGATGATAAAACTACTGGATAATTATCTTGTACAAAATTAGAGAAAATTTATTAAATAATTCACATTAAAATTTTTCAAAATAGTTACAGTTTAGTTAGATAAGTGCTGCAACTAAAAGAACAGACTTTTAGAAAAGAGAAATATCTGGAAGAGATTTATCAATGTGGCCTTTAAACTTCCTTTTAGATATGACGGAAAACAAAATATTACAAAAATTTTAGATAATAGCCTTTTTGTTTCTCAATATCCCCCATAACCCCTTTAATCAAGAAAAAATACATTCTGTTCATAATTTAATTTCTTTAAAACAGAAAAATGTTCAATTAATCACTTCTCACATGTACAAACTACAATATATGCAGAAAATAACAAAAATTATTTAAAAAAAAGGGGTATTTAATTTTAAATTATCTAAAGTCAAAGATTTTATACAAACCATTAAAAAATTTAGACAGCAGCTAAAATTACTTCAAACCATTTTTACATAAAAATAATATAAATAGCTTTTTAAATTTTAGGAGATATTTTTGCATATAAATGTGTAGGATACCATTGATTTTTAAAAAATTATTCATACTCTTCACAGCATTAAAATATTAAACTAATGAACAAAAATGTTATTTTATTAATTATGATGTCTAATTATGAAGTTGTAATGAACAACATATAACTAATACTGAATAAGAACATTCATCACAATACCTCTTTTGTTTCAGCTTCACTCTGCGATAATGCAATAGCTAACTGAAGGTCTTCTTCCTCTTTAAGCTCCATAGCACTTTTACTTCTAGGAGTAGAACCTTCCTAAAGAATGCAAAATTTTACTAAATTACTATTGAGAACTACAAGGAAGATAATGGGAAATTATTGTAGTAAGAAATAATTTATCTGCAACCAGTAGTAACATTTGGAGATTTATCACCTATGTCTATTTATTGAAAAAAAAACTTTTTTATACTTAATTTCTTGCTGACCTGAACACTTGAAGTTGGTGACTGATCAGGATTAGGAGAAACAGACTTTGGAACTGTTGATTGAGGTCTAAAAATTGAAATTAAAAAATTACATATGAAAGCAAAATGTTATCAATATTAAACATGTATATTTCTAACTGCTAAATATTATTTTTGGATGAATTTATAATATTTGTAAAAATTGGATCAATCAGCTAATTAGTAATTATGTACAAAGAAATAACTCTATTCAATCCTTCATTAAAGTTAATAATTGCAGTAAGGAGTTAAGTTATAACAAAGATGGAAAAAAATATGCTTTGAATCAAAAAATTCCTTCCCCCCTCCTTCTTTAACAAAAAAATTTGGCACGATTCAATCTTTGAATACATAATGAATATCTGAAATAAGAAGTGTACATAAATGCTAAAATGCAATATTTTTTTTAAAGTATTGTGAATTATTAATGAATGAAAACTTTAAGTAAAGGAATTTATTACTTGTTAATTTTCTCCCAACAGCCTTCACAAACTCTCACATCTTTTTCTATTCCAAAACGTGGAATTGGACAGCTTCGAGAAGAGCATTTATGACAAAATATTTGACCACAGTTTCGACAGTGATGCTAAAAAGAGAGAGAGAAGCACATTACTTTTTAGAAAGGATAATAGCATGTGTGGCACCACCATGCTATTACCCTTTCGGACTATGCTTGTCCGACTTGGTTGCGTGCTTTGACTAAGTGTGTGGATTAGCTTACCCCACACATGCATTTTCAAAAAGATTTTCTATTAACATCAAAATAAGAAAATAAACATCTGATATTTCTTTTACCATTAAAAAAATCAAGATATGTTTATACTTAAGATACATTTATACTTATTAGTCATAAATATGGTATAATGCTAATTTAATTCACACCTCCAGTGACAGTGCAAAATATAAAGAAAAAAGTGACAAAAGCTCACTTTTTTTCTTTACTGCATTTCGATCTAATGTGACAATAATTCATCAAATAGGCAATAAATAAAGGAGTGAACTAAAATAAGATTCTGCCTAAATATATATATACATCAGTGGTGTATGCTAGGATAGGAGGTCCATAGGATTCAATCCTACTTAAAAAATTTTAATTTGATTCATAAAAACATTTTCACGTACTGATTCAGTTAGAAATCTGAATATCTTCCTGGTAAAAATATTTATACAAGAGCTAGTAGTTTTCTATAAACATAATATAATTAATTTCTTAAAACTATACATTAAAGTAATAAACCTAAGCAAGTCATTAAATCAAAACACATCATGTATATTCTTTTCCTTTCAACAATTCTTAAGTATATGGATGAAATATGAATTGATAAATTTTCATGATAAACTAAATGCTACATCTTTAAAGAAAGAGGAAAGAAAAAATTTTCAAATCCATAAAATACAACTGTTAACATACACTTATAAACTAAAGTTGGATATAGTAGTAATTGTTGTCATATACATTGATTTGGTTAAAAAAAAAAACTCTAGATTCCACCAAAGGAGGCATAACTGGAAAAAATTGGGTGCCATTGTCTATGATGAGGTTAGACTTCTGTCTGTTGGTCCGGGGAAGGTATTTTATTTCCCTTTTACCATCCATTGGAAAACCAGTGGCATTCCTCTATCTGCCACCAGGGGACATACCACTCAAGGGATTACAGGCTCCCCCAAGTTAAAACACATAAATGATTTTAGGAGACAATATATAATGCTTCAAAATATTAAGAAATTATACTGATAGTTTTTTTCCCCTCCATTCTTGTACATAAAATGTATAACTATGCTTTCAATACTTTTGAAATGAAGATGAATAATACTCTTTAAAACTGTTACCTTTCTTTGAACAACTGTGAATTGTGTTCTACAGCGATGACAACAGCTCCCATCAGCCCATTCAGGAGCTGTATCCGCAACAAACATAGCATCACTTTCTTTCAGAGCTTGCAACTTATAACCTATATTGAAAGAATATAACCTAAATCACAGCTACTTAATACACATTAAAATACAGATCAAAATACTACAAATTGCCATGAACAAATTTAAAAAATCAGATTTCAACAAGAAAATGTTTTCAACTTTTTGTATGCAGATATGAAGATTCTCTTTCCAAATAAGACTGATTAAATATGCTTCACATACACAGAATTTATATCATATTATACCTGATAAGGGCTGGTAACAGAACTCTTGCTGCCCCTTACATAGTATACTCTCTAAAAATCTTCAAATTAAATTTATACTGTCAGTTTTTTCTTCAATACATAAACTGTAAAAACTAACTTTAATTGCAGCAAACTGAATAATAAACAAATTTTAATTTTAAGAAATGAAAAGATTATCAACTCCTTAATGATTAAATTTTATACTACATTTATATTTTGTAAGTTAATTTTAAATCCCACAAAACTTGAAATTCAAAGCTTAAGTACTCCCAATACATTTTTCAAAAATTTTACTGCATCAACTATATCAAGTTATTTAAAAATTCAGAAGTTGTGTTACCCTCTAGTATATATTATTACATGAAATATTTATCAATGCTACATGTAGTAGTAATGCAATCAGCTCAAAGCAAAACTTTTTGTGCATTCATAATTGCAAAATCAGAAATGGAAAATATAAACTATATATATATAATTACATTAATTTGAAATCATAACATAACTTTATAACCATTTTGATCTATTGCAATATAGTTTTAACTTTGAAAAACAATATCCTTGTTAGTAATTCTTACGGAAAAGAGTAATACAATTTTTAAGGCCAATGTATGCGACAAAATTTTACTTAACAATATTTATTTTTATTTGTAATGGGAATGCAGATTGGTGTTTTACCATTGTAGACCTAGTACATTCCCCAGAAGCAGGTATCTCTTTTTAGTGCAGTACCATATAGCCAATCACTGCAAGTAATTTTGACACCCAGGTTTCCTCCCCAGAGGAAGGCACCCGAGCTTTGACAAAACGAAACAGACTTAAGAATTTAGTTTTGCTAAGAGCAACCAAGCCAAACAAGTACTCAAAGGATCTTTTACATGTTACATAATCATACGACATGGGCTGGGATCGAACCCACAACCTTAGGCATACAAGGCCAGCAACAAACCAACTATGCCACCCAGCTAATTGTTAAACAATATAAATAAGTAGAATTTTCCATGTACAGTCTTATGATTATATAATTAAAATATTAAGGAATTACCAGTAAAATAGAATTTTTTAAAAAAACAGAAAATGATCACACAGTCATTCTGTTTATTTTTAAATTTAAAGAAACTAATTTGAATTTTGTGGTGTTTCTATTATGAAATTTTTTAGAACATTAACAAAAAGCGAGGGTGAAGGAGGTTTCAAAACTGATAACTGATAAAAACACAGGCAGGCAACAGTTTGATAAGTTATTAGTAAATTTTAAACAAGAGTTTTAAAAATAATTAAATACATGAATGATTTCAAAATTTCTTATCTGTACCTTCCATCTTTAACATATTGAAGATGTCTTGCACAGCACGATATTTTGGTTCATTACGAAACACATGAGCCCAAACTTGAATAAGCTCCAATATTCTACTCCTTACATTCTCATTGGTAGTAGTCTAAAACAAGTAATATAAAAAAAAATTCCTACTTAGATCAACAAAGAAATATTTTATTTTAGCTACTTTTTATTAAATAGTTACAATTAATATAAATATGTATATACATATGACAGAATCACAACATTAAGTGGTAATTAATTTTTATTAATTATCATTAAAGTATCATATTGTCATCCAAAACAATCGTGCACATAAAATTTCAGTTCAACTGAATGCTTTAAAATGTGAGAAAAACCTTTCCAAGTTTTGACACAAGTCGCCAAAAAGGATGCCAACGTGGCTGTGTATTTGTATTTCTTTAAATAATTAGTTTTAATCAATTAATTTTCATCAATTTTTAATAATTATAATTAAATTATTGTATTGTCATTCAAAATAATCAAGTATATAAAATTTCAGCTCAATTGAGTGCTTTAAAATGTACTTTATTAACGATTGAAAATTCCATCAAAATAAATAAACAAACAAATAAATAAATATATATATTGAGAGTGTGAGTTAATAGTAGGAATTGAACAAAAATATATAATAACAATTATACATCAACAAAGACAAATAAAATAATAATCATTAAAACATTCTTAATAGGACTTGCAAACAATTTTTTATGTTTCAAAAATTATCACATTAAAAAAAAAAACTCTTAAATGATATTCTAAAGATAATACAATTTTGTTTTAATATTAACAAAATTCCTTTCTTATAAGTCACTGAACATTCATGAAAAATTTAGAAATATTTGACAGTAAATATTACTTACTTTGACTAATTCTTTCAATTCTTCCATAAATGGACGTGTAGCAACTTCCGCATGAATTAAACTTCCACAATTTTTCATACATGATTCCAAAACCTGAATTTTAAAAAGATATTAATTTATTTTTATCAATTTCATAAATTGAAGACTTTTGACATTTTTCATAAATGGGTTGATGGGTTTTAGGTATTACTTATGTGAGGAAGAAAATTTGAAGCAATTCATTAAAAAACTCACTTTTACGTGAAAAATTTTTATAAGTACAAACGGTTATTGTTACCTGATTGTCAATTGGTTTAGTTCAACAATAGAGTCAAAAGATTTGCAAAAACATAATATTTAGAATAAGTTTATTGTATTATTTTTAAACAGTAATCTCGTACAGCTTTTAAATGTGAGTGTATCATGTTCAAGTAAAACACAAATATGACATATTTGTATATCATATTATGCCAACTGGTTTTTGTGGGTGAGGCAATTCTTATTCATTTAAATTGTATAAAAAAGCAATGGTGCTGAGGAAACTAATAATTCTCAAGAGATGGAACTTAATGACTTCCCAGGATAAGCACACATTTATTTACATCTAAATGTACATCTAAGCATTTGTGCATTGAAATATACGTATTAAATAACTGCACTAATATTTCATAAAATTAGTTTTATTTTTAACCAAGCAATCCATAAATAAACAGCCTAAGTGAAGATTTGAAGATAACAAATGGCGAAGAAAGAGAAAAACTGCACAAGAAATTATACAATTTCCTTCCAATAGCTCACTTCTCAAGTGTTATTCTAAAGTTGACAAACAGAAACTTTTTTAAAAAGTCAACTAATATATCTATAATTGTGGTAATTCTGAATGTACAGAAAAAAAATCTCAAGTTTCTAGAAAATATTTTAAGAATACAGATAAAGGAATTTCTCAATAACTTCCATTGAGAAATATATCAAAACAAATGTATTAGATTTCATTTTTTTTTTCAATTCAATTTTATATTATAAATATGGACAGCAAAAATGTAGAAGAAATTTTTATCAATTGTTGTATGCATTATGATGGGTTGAAAATAAAGTCTTTGGAAAATGGATTGTAAAACAAAATAAAACATGTATGCATATTTAATTTAATAATATTAATCATATGCAGACTTTAAATATTATAATCATTTTATTTTAAAAAATTTAACATGATACCTTTTTTAAGTTTAGATATTTAAACTTTTAAAAATAGAAATCCCTCTGAATTCAAAATATCAATACTATTATAAAATATTTCACTTTTTAGAATTCATACCTACTTTTTTGATCATTTTTCATTAATTAGTCTGAATACAAAGATCATTAAAATTAAATTTAAATCTAATTAGTTTCTCTATAAATTTGTATCCAGGGTGAGGTATTTTAGAAGAAAATATAAAGAAAATGAAAAAAATAAATGAATAAAACAATTTATACACAAGAAATTTTGCAAAATAAAAACCAAACAAATAATCTAACAAATAAGTACCTGTAATGTATACAAAACAACATGTGGATTAGTTGCAAAGAGCTTCTTTTTTATACACGAAACTGCATATTTGGGCCTGAAAAGTAACAATTTTGAAATTATTTACTAAATTAAACAACAAAATATGAATTCTTGAAAACTTCAAAATATAAAACTACAATAATTAAGAAAAAACTATTTTAGAATATTGAACTACATTAATAAATTTTCAATTTTCATAAGACATCTTACAGCTTATGAATACAAAAATAAAGAAAAACCTTTTCATTTGAATTATTTCATTACATCCAGAATTAAAAGTGCAATCAAAAGGTTGCATCAAATCATACTCCACAAAAAGGTGGAGTGATTTAAACGCACAATATTTTTATTTTCATATAATCTTTACTAAAAAATCATGATCAGAAAGAATCAAAAGAATATTGAAATCAAAAATTTTAACTGAGTGATATGAAATTTATCTTAAAAACTCAAATAAGTGACTTATAAAAGTAATTTACATAATAAAATGAAACCTTATATAAGTAAGCATTTAAGATCACTATTAAAAGGCCCAAAACTAATTTTTAAAAACACTCAATTCTTACTTTTCATTTTTAGAAAATTTATTGGAAACAATGTTATAACATTTTTTTAAAGTGTTTAAATGAAAACTATGAAAAAAGACATTGAAAAAGTTCCATTCATATTATTATGCTCAGTAATTTTATTCAGATAATAAGAGGCTAACTTCATTGTCAAGAGATGAATTTTCATCCTGCTATTTTTCTGACATGTCTGAATAATCATTTTCCAACATTAAAACTTATTTTTTTAAAAAAAAATTACATAAAATTTAAAAATACTAATAACACAAAGGTGGAAAGTAACTTTTTACTAAATAAACATTTATTAAATGTTGTTATTAAATGTTAATGTTACCCTAAAAAGGAAATGTTAATTATTGTATCATGTTCAAGAAAAAACATTACCTTCACTTAACATTTTCTTTGATCACAGCACACACAATACAATTTTATACATTCTAAGATAATATTTTTTTCTAGTTATGCCTGTTCATTGCTCCTTAAAGCATACAGTGCCAAGCAGTCGAGCAAATAAAAGAAATTATCTCAGTAAAAAGGAAGAATCATAAAAAAAAATCTGTGGAAAGGACATTCTTCAAAGCAAGACAAGAACAAAAATGCCCTACATAGCCCAACATGAAGCTAATTCTTAGATCAGATAATGAATAGACTAAAAGAGTTAAAAAAGTGCTTTTTCCACACCACCTCGGATAATACGTTGATCATGACACATTTAAATAAGGAAAAGGTGATCTATTATACAAAAATATTGGCCATTCCTAATCTACAACACAAATTAATCTTTCTCTGCATGGTGCTATCACTAAGAAACCAATGCATACATAAACCATATGTTAGCAGTACTCAGAACGTTCCTCGCAAAGTTCTCAAACACATACTTTTCTTGTGAGTCTTCAATCAAAAGTTTATAATATTGGTCATTTTTCATGTCTTGTAAAACAATCCTTGTATATGAATGAATATTTCATTGCATTTTTTAACATTTTGTTGCATATATTATTAAAATCAACAATCAGTATACATATAATTTTTTACTGGAGTAAACTGAAATAAATTAGAAAATCCTAATGCAAATATAAATACATCTATAAAATATTTTATTTTTGTTGAAGTTAATTGTATTTTACATCAATACATTAACAAAAGAGTTAAAGTATTCAGAGGGTTCCCCATGCAGTGTGGTGGTTAGTGATGCTGACAGCTGTGCCATAAGGTCTGGGTTTGAATCCTGGAGAAGGCATGAATGTTTATAAATGTATAGTGCCTTTGCAACATGGGGGTACTCTAAATAGCCGTTGAGCCACAAGTCCTTTCATGAGGTAGTCAGAAGGGGATGAGAGGTGGGTGGCCCTGCCCCTCCCCTAAGGTGTTCCCTCTCAAAATTGGGGTGTAACCGCGCAAAACCACACTGTCACTTGTATAGTGCTCAAAGTTACAGCTAACGACAGGCATACAACTAATAGCCCCTTGCCACGATGAATTTCATGGGCCTTGATCTGATGTTACTGTTGATCAGGTGGCATAAGTAACAACAACAAGTATTCAGAGAAGATTATGTATATGAACATGGTTCATAAAAAAAATACATATAGAGAATAAACTGACTTTATGGTTAACAAAAGCATAAATTAGTCGTGTAAATTGAAAAGAAAAGTACATCTAAAACAAACATATAACATTGAATTTTATAACAAAACAAAAAAATTAAACAAAAAAAAATTAAATTCAATATATGAATATTTAAAATTCCCATTACAATTTTTTTTTTATTGTACATAAGATCCTTTTAAAATTAGACTAATCCATATGTATTCTTTTATTTCATATAAGAGAATCCTTTTATAGTACATGATTTTTCAAACAAAATAGAATAATCATTACAATACAGCTTTATTAATATATCGCATACAATACAACATGAGAAAACTATACATTGTAGCAAATGAGTATCAAATGAAATTAAAAAATAAGTTTTTAATTCATAACTTTGTATACATTATTATGAAAGAGGGTTTGAGTTTTATGTGATTTCTTTAACCATTCTAACTAACAATTTAAAAACTGGAATTTTTTTTAAATTCTTAACTTTCAAAAATATTTTGAATTTCTAAAAGTAAAATAAGTTTACACAAAATACAAGTTGAATTTTGCTTAAGTTAAGTTGAACATTAAAAAAACTCACTGAACATCTCCTTGCCGAATGCAGTCTGTAATCTGTATTATGCTTTCCCAATCAGGTTCTAACAGCAAATGACTGGTTGCCTTTTCTAAAAAAGATACCATATTGTTTTCAAGCTCAAGAAAGTAACATGTATTTCATTACATTTTCTCTTACCTATCCTCCTTACTTTTATATATATATGTCTCAAAAACATAATTATAATCACACAAAACATTCTCTTGCAGCTATTATAAATTGTCCAACCAAAAAAGGAACTAAATGTTTTTCTACAGAGAAGGAAGAACAAACAAAATACATATCGTCAGCCTAATTATAAGACTGCGTAACTCCACTGGTGTTACTGATTTGATATAGGAGTGCAACGCCAAGCTTTTGACGCATTCCTTAATCCTTTTGTTTTGCTACAGCCTCTCAGTGCACGCCCACTTTTAATTTATTTCCTCAATCAGTGTAATCACTACTTTTTTATTTCATAAAAAAACTAGATTTCAAGGGGAGGGGTGGCAAGATTTTAACATAAAATAAATACAACAGAAAGTAATATTAATGTATTACACTTCCAGATATAAATTATTTACACTATTTTAAGCGTACACTACACATAATTTGTTACAATGTGTTACTTTTGCTGAGCAGAGATCCCGTGGAAAGAACTAACAGTAATATATGTTATCGCTATGGCAGCCACATTATCGCACGATAAAAATATCAAAGTAAACCGTATTGTAATATTATCGCCTATCTTGGCAAACATAAACAATAACTTGGCGCCTAGCCCTATTGTATCAAATTAGCATCCCAGATGGAGTTACGCAGTCTGATAATTAGATCGATGATATCCAAAATATGCAATAGAGAAAAGAGTATTTAGTATCTCATTTAATACATTTAAAAATTATTTATCAGAAAAAAGATGTGACTATTTACTTCATTTAGTTTTTACATAAAATTCACACTTCAAAATAGTTATCAAAATATTTTAGTAAACATGATATAATGTCATTGAAACATTACATTAACATTTCTTGAGAGCACACACTTTAAAGATTTATAATTTATAATCAAGAAAATGTCTATCCCAAATGCATCAAATATTTTTAACTGAGAGGATTTTATCACAAATTATAGAATGGTTCCAATCAATCAAATAGATCTAGCAACAATTCTGTAGATTGCTATTAATGGTTCCTATTTCCTCTTAAACACAATTATACCGACATACAGAAGTGTTATAGGTAGTGCATTCTTATTAGACAGAAGGCAAGTTCAATCCTTACTTTGCTACACTTTTAACATACCTGACAGATTCTTTAAATGAGATTACTTAATGGTTATTATACAATTCTCCTTAATCATACATAAAATTGAATACTGAAAATATTTTCCTGGCAATTAAATATTAAAACTTTTCAACAACTCAAAAGATAATATTGGCAACTTCATTGATTTACTTTCTACAATGATTGGAAAGGAAGAAAAAACAGATCCACAAAAGATTTCACCTAACATTGTAGAGCGTGCAACATATATAGCAATTTTTACAAATTTAAAAAGTTATTCTGGAAAAAGTAATCAGGAATATTTCTCTTCAATTATGGCTTTAAATACAATAAATATCTAAACCTAGTACAAAATAAAACCCCAAATTACTTATATATATAACTATAGCACAATCATTCAAAAGTTTCACTATAGCCTGAAATATTTCAATACTTAATAAATTTAAAATGTTTATCTCATTAAGGTTACAGCCTTCACTATTATATATATCATATAACCTTTTTTTAAAAAAGTCTAAAGGGAATACTTATAATTTAAGTGCATATGATTTTATTTACTAAATCTGTCATTTAAACAATCAAACAAAAATGCATTAAAAAACTTCATATTTAACAGTAAGAAACATGATATTTATATTAAACACATACGCAGTGATACTCAAAAATTCAGGAAAAGACTTATATTATAACAAATTATTCAGAATTCAAATTTTTAAAATGTTTAATTAAAAGTTTGACAAGACAAATACACTTAACTCAGAAAAATAAAATAGAAAATTAAATATTACCAAATAACTTATCAAATGAAGTAGTAGTTGTCCAACCAAATATAGCTGACATTGCATAAATTATGATATTCCTAAAGAGAAAGAAAACAAGTAAAACTTTGATTTAAGAGAAATATTTAGGCTTAAAAAACTACAAAATCTGAAATCGATACGAATGACATTGATAAATCTCACACTGATCACGGAATTGTTCATTACTATTACATTAATCAAAAATAATTTTGTTTATATGGTGATGGAACTGGAAAGCCTGAAGTTTAAAGGATTACAAAATTCTTGAGAATACAAAAAACTCATAACAATTACAGAGTTTTCAAGAAAATAATAAATATTGCAAAATTGTATTGATAAAAAATTGCCTACTATTTAACCATTTAAGTAAATACAAATTAAAGCTACATGCATGACTAAATAACTTTTTATAAACTACAATTTTATTGAATATTTCTTCCTTCAGTTAATTTTTTATTGAAAAAACTATCTTTTAAAATATTGATAAAAGTATAAATAGAGAACCAATCCCATTGAGATGTAAATAACTGCTTTCTTTTTATTTACTGACGTTCCTCAAATATCTACAATCTCCTGAATACTTTGCTGTACCTAGATTTTGTCAATTTTGGTCGTAATTTAAATTTAATTATATTTTGTTAATTAATTTCAATGGTCTAAATTTAGATTAGGGAGTAAAGATCTTTCTTTTTTTTAAAAAAAATACGAAAATAAGAATCTTGTATCTTAGACAGTTGTCATAAATGAGAAACAAAGTGTTATCAGCAGGAAATTTAAAATGCAGAAGTAAATTATCTATAGATTTCAAGACAAGGGGGATATGAAATCTGATCTTATTTATTCCCTATTACGTAACAAAAACAATTCTGATTCTTTGAAGAACCCTAAATTTATAACGATATAGTCATATTAAAATAGAGAAATTTTTACCTTACAGAAATATTTTTCACAGCATTAACGGTCAATAAATATAAGCAAATTTCCTAATAATTTTTTTCGCAACATTAATAATCGCAATTAATTTTCAGTAAACAGTTAAGAGAGTATACAGTTGACATATTGAGAGAGTACTTTTATATTATCCTATCAACCATGAATACTGGCAAAATAACTGGTGCCTACCGAACAAAAGCCAATCATTTTGTTTGCCAACAATCCATCATGGAATTCAAAAATAGCAACAATTATTTTTTTTGTGAAGTCACATCATTTTTTGTTTGGCAATAATGGTTAAAGGAATACGGAAAAGTTCCATATTGAGAATAATTTTATTTTAAAATAAACATCCTTAAATTATTTCAAGTTAAACCAATAAATCAGAAAAAAAAGCCTGATAAATAAAGTACTTTAATTTTTACATGAAGAAAACTAATACAATAGATATAAAAATAATTTAATTCAGAAATGGAAGGTTGTTTTCAATTTTAAATAATTTTAAACTTTAATGTTATTTTTTGAACATAATTTTTCATGAATATATATAATATGCTTAACTGCAAAATAAACAGTATAATATATTGGCAAAGAAGAAAAATTCTTGTAATGTACCAGTAAGTTCAATGTCTTTGAAATACACAAAAACCTGACTGATATCAAATCACAAAAAAATTACTTGTTTAATTGATACTTCAAAAATTTATATTATAAGTTTTTTTAAAAAATAGTTGTGAATGATATTTTAACCCTAACACATCGAAATTTTTATCTTATCTAACATATGCTGATAAGCTTAAAAAATGGTATAGTTTGCTCAACACATAGAGAGAGAAAAAACATTCTATGTTTATCATATATTGCTTATATGATTAAACAAAAGTTGCAAGTTTAAAAAGAAATTCTTAAGTTCAAATTTAAATAGTATAAACATTAACTTGTCAAAGAAAATAGTTTTGTAGAGCCTAAAGCATTTATAATCTTAATATAAATAAATATGAAATAAGAGTAATACTTGTTTTAAAAAATTTCATTTAATATTAAAGTAATAAATATATTTATGATTGCAGTGTTATAAAAAATTCAAGACATATGAACATATAATTTATAAGTTTATATATATATATATTATTATTATTATTATTGAATATTAATACTAAACTATCTTAAGCAATAAAAAATTTCAACAAAATATAATAAAATGCTTTACACCATAGTTATAAATCTGTCAAATGTTGTTAACTACTAATACGCTGAAACTTATAACTGTTATTAAACCATTTATTCTTTCAAAATTATTCTTAGTTACAGCATAGTCTTATTTTATTTAAAATATCTATTCTTTAAGTACGATCCAAACTTTCAAATGATTAAAATATCCCATGAAAATGCTTACTATAACAGAAATTTATAGTTTCAACAGAAATAAATTAACAGTGGGAAATTCCTTAAAAAGATTTACATAGAATATAAGTACAAAACAAACTAAAAAAACACTATAATTTTTATGAAATCAAGAAAATTTTTAACACATATTTATGTAGTATATGTCTGTTCCTTTTTTAAAACTAAAAACAAACTTTAGATTTAAAATGAAAAGACAAATTTATGCAATAACAAGTCAATGGCTTTTGTTGTTTAGAGATTTGAACAACTTATTTTAGAAAATATTAAAAAATAAAAATGTATTTTAAGAAAATTAAATGATGTATAGGTACTTATGTATTACCACAACCTACTATGAAACGAAGCACATGGATGCCAATTCAGCATGGCACATAGGAAATCGGGGATTAATCAACTTGACAAGTTATTAATAGAGTTAGGGATTGTTACGATAATACACAAGCACTGTATATATATATATAACTTTTAGACAATTACATAATAAAACTCCTTTATTAAAATATCTTGTACATTAATTCTATATGATTTTGTTATATACACAATAACAAAAAAAACTTTCCCATTTAAAAAAATTTAACCGATACCTGATTAAAAATAAATACATGAATTAAAATACTTGCACAGAATTGATCCCACTACATTGCAGAATATCAGTCATGGAAGATAATATTTATTACAAAATAGACTAAAAATGGTTTCAATAAGTTTTTTTTGGGGACCAGATTACAATCCACAATTTAAGAATTGAGGCTGTAAAATACTGCCCAAAATTACAGCACTTAAACAATGTAGAAAAATAAGAAACATTGATGTATATTATACTAAGATGGTTAGACTTCTTGACTTTTTAATGCATCTTTTAATGTGAATGTCACAAATCCCTCCAACTTTTAGAAAAGATTCCCATTAAAGTGACAACTTTATTTGAAAACAAATTCCAATGAGATTCATAAACAATTAGTTATGTGACTTTAAAATCTGATATAACAAAAAAGAAATAAATGCACGTAAATCAAGAAAATCATGACATATGTTTATTTGATTAAGTAACTAATCAGCACTTTCAGAGTAATAAAGATTGCATTGATACCTTACATTGTTAGTTAAAAGTTTATAATTCAAAAGTAAATGAAAAATTAAAAACTTTTATACTATTTGAGAAGGAAAACCGAAACAACTATGTTATATAATAATATAATAATTCCTTTTTTAAATTAAAATTACGTACAAGTAACGTTCCGAAAATAATCTTCATTCGCAAAATTGACAGCAAATTTATTAATAAAGTACTAAATCTAATAAAACACATTTAACAGGGGGGAAACAACTTGTGTTTAAAAAATAAACATTGAAATATACACATACAATGCAAAATTATTAATATCCATATTAAATATAAATCTACACCTTTAAAATCATGCAACTAATCTTAAATTTTCATAACACTAATGGCAGAATAAGATCTAATTTATCATATTCAGCATATTCCATGTCAATTATACGGATGCATTTAATTGGACAATGTTTATGATTCATCCTGACATAAAATGTTGTCAAAATCCCAAAAAACTTGCGCAAAAAACGTGATTTTCATTGAATCTTACCAAACTTAATTGAAGTTTTCTTTGTGTTGTCAATATTAGGCGGTAAATATTCCTATAAAAGTAAAAAAGTGAATAATGCAATTATTTAATCACAAGATCACATCTTAATAAATGACAAATAGATACTAGTAGACAAGTGAAGCAGAAACTCTACATTAAGAAACTACTACTACGACTAGATCTTTGTGAGGCTTTTCATGCAACACGCTCTTTTTGACCAACGAAAGATGAATTTTTTGAAAAAATAACCTAAATAAACAAAAAATTTTTATCAATCTTGATAGCATTTATTTGTTAAGTAAAAAAAAAGATTAGATAACCTTTCTTTCAAGAAAATAGAAAGTAACATTATTTGGGGGCGGGGAATTATCGTATTTAAGAAAATTTTCGCTCAAGTATTACCTCAATATAATTTCAGATCAGACATCCTATTCAAATGATATAACTACATAAAAATGTAAAATTTGTTCATTTAACTTGGAAAAGGAGCCACAGTAGCTGAGTGTTTGGGCATCGAGCAGAATTACTTCTATCGAAGCTCGAAAGTCCTCACATCGGAGGGGAATAAATGTAGAAAGTAGATTACTACTTTTGGTTTCGACTTTGTAATATAAACATTGGTTAAGATTCATATATAAACACTATAAATCATTTAAGATACCTTTGTTGGAGTTGGAATAGATTGCAAGTTTTCTATAGGAATAGACATTTAAAAACATTTTTAAAAAAAAGCATTTAAAGTTGCTGTTTCTCTCATACAAATCAGGACATCAAAACTAAAAACTTGGGCTTACAAACACCTATTTCATCCATTTCTAGCACAGTATAATGATTTGGAGCAGTGTCTGTCAATTCAATAATAATAATAATAACATATAAGCTCTTCAAAATTTGAGTACTTTATACAAAATCTTTTAAGCACCTTAGTTCATCTCCAATGAATATAGGAGCAAATAAAAAGATCATAAGCTATCTGGGGCATGAAAATCTTAATTAGAGATTCGGTGATTAACCTCTTCCAGGCGATAAAAAGTTCTATGAATGTGTAGCTCATTGAAATTCTAATTTATAATGAAAGAATTGAAAAAATAAAAATTCAACAAAAAGACAAAGAAAAACTTAAATTGCCACTTTTATTATAGTCCTGGTGATCTGTTTAATATAAAGGTAATTTTTCTGGAGATATTCTTGGGTCAGATTTTTAAAATCTTTCTGTATAATTCCTTTGAATTTCTTTAAGACTAAGCAAATACACTTTTAATTTGAACATTTCCCTTATTATTTTCCAGAATAGACTTTGGCGGTTTTTAAACTCAGGGACATCACAGTCACAATATAGCATAAATAAAGCATAATTTTAAAGTACACAAATTTTATAAATATACTTTTTCTCAATCAAATTTCTTCGTAATTTAAAATCGTTTATCAATGTATATGAGTTAAATAACGTATTATTTCCCTTATAATACATTGGGTATAATATATTTATAGTTTGTGTATAACAAACTATATATATATATATATTGTTTTTTTTTTCCATAAAAAAAATTCCTGGTCTTAAATTTTCTAATCACATGTTTCATATTAAATCATTTAACAGAAAATCAAAATTTTAGGCCAAGATTTTATATTTAAATAGGTTGAATTGATTTTTTTTTGTGTGGATTTATTTAAAAAAAGGCCACATTATCATACATTTAAAATATGTATTATGGGATACCACACCCTGACCCATAGTCTAATTTTTAAAATGAGCATTAGTGAACATTTTCAGCCTCTTATTTCTACTCGACATAAAAGTTATGGTCAAATGGTCACAGTCGCGGGTGAGTGAGTGAATATTAACGTCACCCTATTTTGTCCTATTTAGCTACATGAGGGCTTTTGCGATGGACCTCGTAATTTTGAACATCTGTCAAGTGACGAGGATGACACCTGATCCGGTCATATTCGCGATTCGAGACCGTAATTGTTTCTATCAAGTCGTAAGCTCATTCCTGGTTCCACTAACGATCCGCCGTGCACAAAGGCTGATGCACATTAGATAGTTTGGGGGTCGAATTCTCCACTTGAAGTGGCATGGAAATCTGAAGAGTGGGGATAGCTCAAGTGTATAATCTTTATTACTCGACTGGAGTTCAAACTTATGAAATTCGTTTCGATTACCTCTAGTGTAACTTTGAAGTACGGCATTAATCAACCAATCAAGCGACACAAATGTTTGTTTTAATCGTAACTAATCCGTATCTTAATGTTTCACATTGAAGCTACACTAGGGTTTCTAGTGACGAATCTGGTAATTCAGAACCTAAGTCAAGTAATGAGGACGACACCTCATTGGCACCCCCTTCTACAAACTTCCAAACAACGTTAATTTGAGGACTTTGAACCTAGATAGATTTTAAATGCATAAACACCTCAATATGGCTGAAATTCAGCGGCACTAAGACTCGACAACGCCGGCTACGCATTCATGACCATGACCACTTGGCTAGATATGAGTACTAGAAAGTATTGGTGAATTACATATGGTTCTTCTTGTGAAAAAGGTAGTAAAACTTTTTAAATGATTTGAAACGCTTCAGTAAAAAAGAAACAATCTGTTATTAATTAGTCAATCGTTCTTAGGCAAATTTCTTTTATTATGATAACAGTGTCACTAATAAAGTTAAAAAAGATTCTGGATGTTATTGGATATCATTAGTGGAAGTATTACCACAATGTAGGGGGGTCCTATGAAAGATTTCTGAAAGTAATTTATGTTTACTTCAACAGTGAAAGTCCTTTTTAAAAGAAAGGAGAAACTTTATATAGAGCCATTAAAAAACTGTAATGTATTTATTGTTTGTTTATACATTTATTTTGGTACATAAAATCTCATATAATGTGGATGATTAATTCAACTATTTCATTTAGGCGTGACAAGACAGAAATCTGTCAGTAGTTAACGGGAATCAAATTATACTTAACCGGCTTATGAATATGCAGGAAGCAAGCAATTTAAAGTGTGGATAGATTATTGTTGATGTTTCAGCACAGAATTGAGAATATGGTTCCTTAGAGCAATGATCTCCAAGATCGCATACTCCTAAAACGAAAATAATTATAAATTGACCACCAGCTAATTTTATACACTGCGTCACATTGAAAATGAAGCATCAAGGAATGACCAAAAAAGTGAAGAATTTCAGCAAACAGAGAGAGATAGGAATGAAATATAAACCACAATTATTTTCCAACCATAAATAATGGCATGGGTATAGCCCCTTCTGAAGATTTCTTTTCTTATATCCAACTCAATAAGAGCCGAAGAGTTGCCCTTTTAATGTTATTTACAGGATCTCCTGGCCACTTTTTCTGCGCCAGGTGTACCTTTTCATTATCATATAGTATATATATTTGTGTATGTGTGTGATTTTGATTTCATCAAAAAATTTTAAATTATCTGAAATTAAAATTGAAATTTTTTTTCTCGTTGCCATTGGAAAATAGCTTTATTAAATACTCATTTTAAAAAAGCCTGCAAATTCCACTGGAAGTGGAAATTAGACTAAAAAAATAGCTGGTTTTTTTTTTCGTACAATTATGTATAAGTTATCTTAAAGTCATTTAATCCTTTTACTTAAAAGCCTAAAAGTACTCTTATATATTATATATTTATAAGATATATAAGAAACAATATATATATTATCATAATGATACTCCTCTGTAATCTCATAATCTATGTCAGGGGTGTCCAACACGCGGTTCGCGGACCGCATGTGGCCCACCAACTCTTTTTAAAAATTTTTAGATATCAGATTTTTAAAGTTTTTTCTTTTTGAAATCTATTTGAGGAGAAATATATATATACACAATGTATTTGCCTGTTACCTGTTCTTGTTTTAAAATAAATCCTTTTTGATAATAGAAATGTCCTTTAGATTAAAATAGATTTATATTTTATCAAACAGTTACATTTGATTTTACTATAATAAATAACTTTTTTTTAATAAATTCCGGATTACATTATGCACATCCTTTACTATGGATGGTACATGATTCTCTGTGTGTGCGACTTTCATTTCTCCTCCTCCTTTTCTGTTCGAAGTGCCCAAAAAGGAAGAGGCAGTCAGAGTTGTTTTTAAAGTTTTATAAAAATATTCAGGACGATTAAGATAAAGGACAATGTATACTTAATTGTTTGCGAAAGATAGCACTGTCGAATTTCAACAATGCGTAACGAAAGATCAATTCAATGGGAAACACACACACACACCACAATTTTCAAGAAAATGGCAACTGTAATATTTTAAACATTATTTGATCATTGCATTATTATATTATCTATGTCTGTATACATGAAAAATAATGAAAAAAATAATAATAATTCATTCTGTTTTAAATTTACACTCCAATAAATGTGGGGTTTTTTGTTTTTTTTTGTTTCCAAATCTGATATAAAGATACATATTTTTATGTGCGGCCCGCGAGATTATAATGTTTTTCCGAAGTGGCCCGCAAGGTCATTTGGGTTGGACACTCTTGATCTATGTGATAAATTATATATGTTATATATAATAGATAAAATGTAATATTCATAAATAATTTTTTTTAATAATAATAATCCATATTCATAATAAAGCATTAAATCTAGCAATAAAAGAATGTGAAATTTCAAACGATTTTATACACAATAATTTTTTAGGTAAGAATTTATGATTCTCAATTATTTGTCAGGCATTTCAGTAAAAAAAGTAAAATTAAGATTATCACATTTTCCTTCCCAACTATTTGGTTAATATGGCACATTTGTCATTTTTCGATCCACAAGTAAAATAACTTTAAAGCGCGTAGAAAACATTATTTCAGCAACAAATTTAAATGTATACTTTACGATTAATCCGTTTAATATCTATTGTTTTTATTCTTATATTTATATATTATTGTTCCTCTTCCACGTAATATTTATATTAGTAAGTATAAATCAGTATGATTAAACGTAAAGAGTAATTTGGTTCACATTCAGTGATGCATAAATTAGACAAAAAATTTATTATTTCTTTAAACAGAATATTTATTTTTCTGCTTATTTATTCACTTTCTCCATGAAAGAAAAAAAACTACAAAAATTTAATTCAATTAATATCATAGATCAGTGGTCTTCAAACTGTGTTCTGCGGAGCCCTGGGGTTAACACAAGGCATACCCCAGAGTTCCACGAGTCATAATAAAAATATCGAGAAAAATTAATATGTATGCAAAATGGATTCACGTTCTCTTTGAAGTTTGTATTTAAAGCTCATCCCCTATTCATTAAAATTGAAAATTTTATTAATGCATAATAACTTTATTTTGAAACCCTTTTTAAACTTTTTTAATAATATAATAAAAGAATATATTAAAACGCGCGTGCGCGTTTTATCTTTATATATATCGTCGGTCTAATTATCATACTGCGTAACTCCATCTGGGATGCTAATTTGATACAGTACGGCTAGGCGTCAAGTTGTTGTTTATGTTCGCCAAGGTAGGCGATAATATTACAATATGGTTTACTTTGATATTTTTATCGTGCGATAATGTGGTTGCCATGGGGATAACGTATATTAGTGTTATTTTTTTTTCTTCCGCGGGATCTCTGCTCGGCAAAAGTAACACATTGTTACAAATTTTGTGTAATAAACACTTAAAATAGTGTAAATAATTTATATCTGGAAGTGTAATACATTAATATTACTTTCTGTTGTATTTATTTTATGTTAAAATCTTGCCACCACCTCTCCCTTTGAAATCTGGTTTTATTATGTAATAAAAAAAAAAGTAGTGATTACACTGATCGAGGAATAAATTAAGTGGAGCGCGCACTGAGGCATGGCGTAGACAAAACAAAAGGATTAAGGAATCGCGCCAAAAAGCGCTTGGCGCGTTGCCCTCCTATATCAAATCAGTTACACCGGTGGAGTTACGCAGTCTGATATAATCAGGCCGACGATATACTTCCTACTAGATTGTGAATATTCTACTGTTTACTATTTTGGGTTCCACGAGATAATTTTATACTCGTTATTAGCACAATGTCTTGCAAAACTAAATAGTTTTCTAATGAAAAGTGCACCATTTTGCATTTGAGGGGGAGGGGGACCTCAATGAAGGAGAGGAAACAACTTATCAAAGCATATCAACAGATTCGATGTTAAAATCTAAATTTAAGCAAAACAGCTTCTAAATTTTAGGTTGTAAATTCGTGCAAAATGCACGGGATTTTTCACACAGCTACAAACATTTTAATGCCATTCAGAACCTTGTGCTTAAGTGAAATATATTTCTTAACTAAGTGGGGCTACAAAACCAAAGTATAAAAACAAATTAAACTCAGAATATTTAATGCGATTGCATTTAATCTCAATGGCTTAATTCATGAAGTCACATGATAAAAACAAACACGTGTTTTCCATCGAATTCAAAACAAACATTAAACTAATCGTACTTGTTCTATTTGTAAAACTCAGATAAAATTTCAAATTTCATATTTGGGTAAAGATGTTTAAATGTTAGGGAAAAAATTTTCAAAAAGATTTTTTAAATTAAAAAAAAGTCGTTTTTTATGCTTATACTTTTTAAATAAAATGCATTTTGTATACATATGTACTTTTAAAGAAAGTTTCTGAAAAAGAGAAAAACTTGGCAACACCGGAGCGCGTGAACTGTTTGGTTGGAAATACAAGATATTTGTTTTTAATCGTGTGACTATGACGTCACATGAGTTTTTGAATTGATTGGCTAAAATCACGTGGCTTTCACTATCATTGAACTATGACGTCACATGAATTAATCTCATTGACCTAGATTTAAACAGTTTGTGCGAAAAAAAGCAAGCATATATCTCAGTTACTAAATATAATGCATGGATAGGTGACACTTGGATCACAAATTAATATTATTTATTAGTGAATTATATACAAAAAGTTAAATTAGAATTTTTTAATAATAATAGAAAAAAATGCAAACTTTTTCACAATTGCCTTTACATAAACTGCCTATAACATGTTGATCCACTTTAAATATTATTTTGAGATATATTCTTCGAAGTATATGTATGGAATGGGGTTCCACGAAAGCACCTTCATGTTCTAGAGGTTCCATGAGTTGGAAAAGTTTTAAGACCACTGTCATAAGATCATCAAATGATTATAACTAATGATTTGACAATTTATTTCAGTAATTTCATATATTGTTGTCATAGGCGTAGCAGCCAATAAAGATTAATCAATAGGACGATTTTCTTAACTGAATCTGGCTAACGTGAGTGTGTGTATGCCAGTGGCATTAAGTCCACTGATAACACACACAAACAATCCGACAATTAATTTAATCAATGAATCGAATGATTTTTGCTAAAAAGTCGCCATCAAAGTAAAACATCAAACTACGTAGTACGCTTGAACTTTTTAAATAAGATATTTAAAATAGATCCTTCCAGTAAAATTCATTTTGCATCACCGATTCGATTTGTCGAAATCTTTAATCTTCATAAATGACAGTCCAATGATTCCTCGATTTGTGAACTTGATTTTGTCTCAGTTCTCGATTAATCTCAAAATTCAATTTTCCATTTTGCTTGGTTGGAAATTAGTTAATTTATTTCCAAAATTTGGAAGAAATAATAAAAATAAAATCGTGTAATAAACAATTCGGATGTGTGCGTTTTGAATGAAATCTTTAATCTTTTTTCAAAATGATAAATTATGATCATTGAAAATGGTAATAACAGCTTGATTTGGATGCCATCTGTAAAAAAAAACTGTCTTTGAATATTCGCAAGAGAATATTTGACGCTGGATATGTTCAGTAGAACGTCGTTTATCCGAACGTTTATTATCCGGAGCATCAAATATCCGGACTTGTTCTTCTTGTCAACTACATGTACTATATATGACATACTGTATCAATGATATGGGGCCCTCGAGCTACAAGGGCCCCAACATGACTAACTACAGTACCACTAACAAGCCTTTAATTTCTAAAAAAAAGGCCCCGAAGCAGTTTTGATACGGGGCATACTCAAAACTAGCTACGCCAATGGTATATGAATACGTTTCCGAACATTGAAATGCTCAACAGTTGTTCGCGTAAGGCTAAAATTGATGGGAAAACCCAAGGTCACGGATACTTGGGGAATTTCAGTTGTGTGATTTGGTAAACATCTGCGCGAATATTAGGTCAGTTGTTTCCAAGTGAGGAGGTGTACACGTGTTCTTTTGTTGAGTTGTGAACTGCTATGGCTTCGAATTCAAAATGGAAGCGCAACGTCTTGAACATAGAGACAAAACTCGAAATATTGAACCATCTCGCGAAAGTAGCAAGGGTCCATCAAATGCTGACGCGTTTTCTGCGTTAGAGACAGCTATGGAGTGGTATGAACAACAATCAGAGTGCTGTCCTACTCAACTACTGCTGCTCAAGAGAATCAGAAGCCTTGCAGCGAAAAAACGAAGGTATACAATGGTACAGCGAAAAATAAGTGATTATTTTCCACAATAAAGGAAAAATTGCGAAATTTTGCACCTGTTTTGCTTTTTCTTCAAACACGTTTCCTGCATGTGATGATTTTCAATATTCGTATATTGTCCAGTTTCATATACTGCATGGATCGCATTTGGTTTTCGGTTATCCGAACGGTGTCCGGTCCCAATTGATTCGAATAAACGACTTTCTACTGTATGTTGTTATGGAAATTTAGGACTTCGCTTCCCTGCCGAAACAGTATTTTGGGCGGAAAGATCGTTTGCGGTTCAAATAAGATTATTCTTTGAATAACAGTAATTTCGCTACTATATTTCCTTGTTTTTTCTCGTGCAAAAAGGAACCATTCTAAAAAAGGAATGTGACAGGAGGTTGAGATGACTGGATTATGTACCGTAACTGGAAGCGTCGACGTACTGTGTTTCAGCCTTCTGCATTCACTACATTGGCGTCGAAATCAGAGCTTCACCCCCAAAAGATTTTGTCTTAGGTGTAGTGGAGATTCTCAGCATATAATTTACTAGAAGGTCCTGTCATTTAATCTGACTATTAATGCTGTGTGTGTGTGCTTTCTACTGTCTTCAGTAAAACAAGCTGCAAGCCATATTGGTCTCGAAACGCCCAGCGAAGTCAACGGATACGGTGTTATCCTGCATTATTATAACTTGAGACCCAATGTTTATTACTGCTCGTCAAAAAATAATGGTGCATTATCGTGGTAAATTTTACTCCTCCTCCCTATTCTGCTAAAATGGCATCTACTGACTATCATTTTTTTCCCCGTGAGTTGACTATCTTTTTCAACCGGAAAATCTTTGATGACTTTGATACATGTGAAAACTACCATCCAAGATTTTTCACTCCAAATTTTTACAATTCCTCGTCTCAGGAATTTTTTACCACAATATGAGATTCGTCCTCTACTAGAAAAATGATAGTACATTGTGGTTTTGCTGTTTACTTATTACACCTGATCTAGCCACAGACTAGACCAGGTCAAAATCATAAACAAGAAGAGAATTAGAAATACATATCCTCCTTGTCAAGACCCACATAGTTCAACAAATGTTCCGGATAGGCTTGCACTGAGTTACAGTTGTGCACGTCAAACAGACTTTTGTCCATTAACAAAGTGTGACGGGGCTTTTACCGCGATTTCCACTAATTGTCCTCTTGGGATTCTTTGGGGCCAGAATGGCAATTTTTTCCAACCAACTCAAGAAGAGAACGTGTGTATGCAAATTAGGAATTCATATATATTGGAAGGGTAACATTCGCGAGAGTCGCTAAGTGGAGAAGTAATGCTAGAAGCTAAGTGAAGTGAGCTAAAAGTCTAGAAGAGGATTCTTAATTCTGGGAATTAGTCTAACAGTGCCGGTGTAGATAAAGTCAAAAGTGGGTTCGAGATCAACGGAGCATTGCCTAAGCCAGAGCCAGCCTGATTAAAGGTGTAATAGACGATTTAAGGACCGTAGCTGTTTACTCAAGAAATAGCGGTAAGCTAATTAATCTAAGCTATAAGGATAGTGTGGTTACTCTTAGATTAGGAATCAATATATAAATATAGATTCAGGTGTTAAGTGCGCTAATTATCAGTAATACGTTTAGAGTCTACTCACTCGTGATCAATATCCTCTTAGATTAGTATTGTTGTTGCAGACATATAAATCAACTAAGATCATAATAAATTGATTTTAGTATGGCAGATTTTGGTGGTTCTTCCTTCCTTCCCTGAGACATGGGTTGCGTTAATAGTGGAGAAAGGGTGTCCCCAACGGATGGGGCACCACAAAAGAAGAGCCACTTTTATGTATCCACTTGTAAATCTGCAAATGGTGGACAGGACGAATCTATCCGCTTTGATGGTAAGAAGGCCACCTAAGGCCTACTTATTACACCAGGGATGTGAGTCGGGGTAATTTTCTATAGCTGTCAGTTTGAGATTTTATTTTGGAATAGATTTCAGAGAGTGTCAGGGTGTTACTTCACAATGGAACTTCAGTGGTGCCTTCCTTAGCCAAAAGGTCAACCATTTCATTGACATAAGCCCCGTTTATTTGGACAAAAGTTGCCAGCAAAATACCGGCATTGATCCTCTCTAGACCTATTTACTCGACGAGCCGGTATTATACTGGTTTGAAAAGTGGGTTTGGTTTTCGTACCCGCTTTGGAGAAGGTTAATTGCGGAGAAAAGCGAGTTTGTTTTCAAGTTTTCCCATGATGCATTGCGACCGAGATTCATTTATTTAAAGATGGCTGCTGTTATTGATTGTGCACGTTGGTCCACTTAAGAAATAAGAGCTTTAAATAATATCTGGGGAAATAAAGAAATACAACGAAAATTTGATGGAACTGTCCGGGATTCGGAAGTATATAAAAAAAAATTGTGATGAATTCAAAGAAATTTGGTATGCTCGGACAGTTCCACAAATTCGTAGCAAAATAAAAGCTTTGAAACGGGACTTTTTCGGTGCTAATTTGATATAGGAGTGCTACGCGTTGTTTATGTTCGCCAAGATGGGTAGTAACATTACAATATGGTTACCTTTGTATATTTCTATTGTTTGGTGTTTTGTTTGTCATGGGAATGACGTTTATTATTGTTAACTTTTATTGGTTTCTTTTTTTCGCGGTATCCATTGTATAGTCTCACGTGAATCTATCAACCAATCACCAGATTCCCATGTGAACAGGCTAAAAAAAATACCGGTAAAACGCTGTCATTTCTCCCCAACCCCAATTCGCCGTCAATTTGTAGGTTTGCAAGTAAACAGGGCCATAGAGTCCAATACGGAACGGAACCCATCGGAAAAAGATCTCATGTTGCAGTGAAAACTCTTTAAGGGTATTGAGAATCGAAGCAACAGTTTTATCGCCAACTTTAGTCCAGTTACATAAGTGCTGGACGGCACTATGGCTATTAGAGAAGATCCATATATGGAAGATGTTATACAATATGTATGACAATGCATAAAAAATATTAATTGTGACTATGCAATATTGTGAATATTCACTATGGATATAATATTTGTACTTGCCTAATATATGTTGCTATTTATGAGATTTCAGTTTCCTTTTATGTCAATAGATGGTGCTGATTTCTTACAATTTCCAATTTTATCATATTTGTGAAAAGATATAAACAATCTGTTTGGTGATTTTTTTTTATTTGCTCCATATTCCTCATGACCCAGTCAAATCTGTTGCAGATAATCTATGCCCCGTACATTTTATCAATTACGCATATTTTCTAAAATACCATTAAATATTTTTTATTGCATATTAAATGAAAATTATTGCATTTTCTTAAAAATTATTTTGCAGGCAATAATACATACTTCTGCAAATAACAAAATTTTCATACAATAAAATATGTAAATTACTTTATATAACTTTTTTTTTTTGCTATCAATACTTAGTATGTGTGCACTTTTATCTGTAAAAAATTTCTTCATTTAATTACTTTTTCGCTATTTTAGTATGCATATTTTTTTAATCTATATTAAATTTTATTTTATAGATATTTCTATTGCTAGATCTTCCTGGCAATTTTCAAAGGAGAAAGATTATTATACCGTAAAATCAGTTTAACTACCTATATTTGTACTGTACTTAAATTTTTTTGAGTGTTTATTTTTCCTTTGGCTTTCATAAAAATGCCTTTTCTTGTATTAAAATTTCTATATACAGTAAATATTACATTTTTTTCTTTTAATAATGCTTTATTCATTTTTTATCCTTTTTTTCTGTATATATATATATATATATATATATATATATATATATATATATATATATATATATATATATACGTATATTTTTAAAATTTAAAGTTTATTTAATTATATAATTGAAGAACAAAAATGAATGAATGTAAAAACGTAAATTTTATTCGCAAGTTCAATTTTTGAGTGATTGATAATAATACAATAAGATTTCATTCTCAAATGCAAAAATGTATAAAACAATAAAAATGGCAGCAGATTAGATTTTAAGGCTGTACATATGAAGGGTATAATCATCAGCACAAAAGGTCGCAGTCATGTTGTATGGCTCACAGATTACTTTTCTACGCCTACCTGAAACAAATGGTCATATTATTGTATTAAGGCATTTAAATATCTTAAGTATTCTATATGTGTATACTATGCATCTAAAAAACATTCATGGTAAAAGTAATAGTCGAAGAGAGACACTTTATTACAGAGACACTATGAATTCATTTCAATCTTTCTCCAATGCATTATTTATACACATTTGATCTTTTAAAAATGGGACAATACAAATAAAAAATTTTAAATATAAATTATTCCCTTTGATTTTTATATTGTTTATATTATTCTTTAAACACTGTTTTAAATTAAACAAATACTCATTAGCATTAAACGTTTCAACAATTCATGCATACTAATTAATTCTGTAAGAAATCAAATGAGCGATTAGATAATGAACAGAATAAATACTAAATATTAAACGAATGCAAGAAATATCGTTATTAGAAAAAAGGAAATATGTTAAGATCAGATAATAGAGTCACTTAACAAATTTTTCATTACAAATTTGTAATTGATCCCCATACATGGTCATATCGTCGGTCTAATTATCAGACTGCGTAACTCCATCTGGGATGCTAATTTGATACAGTAGGGCTAGGCGCCAAGTTGTTGTTTATGTTCGCCAAAATAGGCGATATTATTACAATCGTGAATTGCAAATTAAACAGAACAAAAAAGAAAAAAAAATTATTAAATTTTTAGTCTGTAGATCTAATAGCTGATAAAAAAGATTTTTTTTTTTATAAATAAAAAAAAATCCTTTTTATCAGCTATAAGATCTACAGACTTATAACTCCCCGTAAATATCTTGTGAGTTGATTTTTGAAAACACCTTCCTAAACTGATCTCTGCTCAGCAAAAGTAACACATCGTTACAAATTTTATTATGATGAACATGGAAATAGTGTAAATATTTTTTATATCTAAAAGTGTAATACATTAATATTACTTTCTGTTGTATTTATTTTATGTTAAAATCTTGCCACCACCTCTTCCTTGAAAATCTAGTTTTATTATGAAATAAAAAAAATATAGTGATTATACTGATTGAAGGAATAAATTAAAAGTGGAGCTCGCCCTGAGGTATTGCGTAGACAAAACAAAAGGGAATGTTTTGCTTCACTGCTGCTTGGCGCGTTGCACTCCTATATCAAATCAGTTAGACCGGTGGAGTTACGCAGTCTGATAATTAGGCCGACGATATAAGTACATATCATATAAGTACAAAATTTGCACATATGAGCAAAAGCATTTGTGACAGATCTATACGCGCTTTTTTCAATTAATCTTCTTGGGAAATCTTTGGGCTATCAATTCGAATTCACAACTAACCCTTCGGAAGAAGATAATTGTGATATTTAAATTAACTTACTATAAATAGGCGAGGTTTTCTAGCTTGTGAGAGAGAAGGACAGAAGATATACTCGAGTTCAGGTGAGATTGCTACTGAAGGTATATTAGAATTATAGTGATTTGATTGTTATTAGGAGGAAACTTTAAAGTGTGTGACGATTGTTCACTGGGATTGATTTGATATTAGATTACATCGGATGATAGGTTTGATCCTTTATTAAGGTAAGGATCAAGTTTGATAGTCTCCTAATCATTCACGTTTTACCGTCGTTGTTCCACTTTCACGGTTAACATTGAGACATTATCTTACTATTATTAGTTGAAATTGTGTTTGTTCTTTGTGTGGAAATAAATAGATCAATTGGATCATGTCGAGTGTTTCTTCCCTCCCCCCACACACATCTAGGGGCCTGAGAGAGAGGCGCGAGACCCTTACACATTTTTCATAACATTTCGCTTAAAAATATCTTTCTATCGGGGATTTTAAGGCATGTGACAACTAGGCGGGGCCCAGAGCCTCGGGAAGGGGACTCGTCTAGTTCTTGACTTGGCCTCCAAGAAAGCATGATCCGTATAATATTAAACGTCAAAGATTATTCCCAGGCATGTTCTCCGAAAAATTGCGAATTTTAAACTATATGCCTACAAGCAACAATGGCAAGACTGTATTATTATGTCATTCCCGTGTCTAGACCCATGGCCTACGCCCATATACCATCGTTACTCTTTTATTCGAAAGGAGGTAGTCGGTCGAGTTGGTTTGCGCCTATGGACCTTATTTGACAAGCATCTTCAGAATTACGGACTTTTACGAAATTACGAAAAACTGAAAAATAACTCCAAAGATAAATTTAAAACTATTTTGCAAATTATTGAATGTCATTGCTAGATAGATTTAATTGTTTGAAGAGAGGAAATTGCATGTAATCTGCTTTTCACTTTTAATTTTACATATCTAATTAAAAACGCTTTCCTCGTATGAAATATTTCGAACCCGCAAAGAAATTGCTTAGAAACTAAGTGCCAAATTGAAAGGGGACAAATTATACCCCAGATTTTGTGATATGAAAGTAGAGCGGTGCAAGCATTAGGTTCACATATTAAAATTTTTATTTAGCGTTTTATTTAACTATAATGAAAGGAAATACTTATATTTCACGTTGTCTATTTTTTCAATTCCTACTATTATAGCTCACACTTTATATATTTATTTATTTATCTTGGTGGAATTTTCAATCGTTAATAAAATACATTTTAAAGAGCTCAATTGAGCTGAAATTTTATATACATGATTATTTTGGATGACAATACAATAATTTAAGTTTTATTAATAAAAATTAATTGGTTAAAACTAATTATTTAAAGAATTACAAATACACACACATTCACGTTGGTACCATTTTTGGCGACTTAGCGACCCTTTTGTCGACTTGTGTCAAAATTTGAAAAGGTTTTTTTTTCTCACGTTTTAAAGCATTCAGTTGAACTGAAATCTTATATACACGATTGTTTTGGATGACATTACGATACTTTAATGATAATTAATGAAAATTAATTACCACTTAATGTTGTGATTACTACTGTGGGGCACGCTGAATCATATTGGTAGATTGGTTTGGCACGCCACAGCTAAAAGGTTGCCGATCCCTACTATATACTGTCTATTTAAAAGTACCTCAGGAGGGGCCTTTTTTGCATAAAGGCCCAGGGCCTCAAGAAGTCTTAAGACGTCACTGCTTTTTCGATTATTAAAAACTTTCTTCTTATCCAACTCTACATTTGGCTTAACACTTTATAAGGCTGTATTAAGTATAATTACCACCAACATTAATTTTTTTAATGTTGATGCAAAGCTATTTTCCCACTTTTGCTTTGTTCTACTAGCATGATAACTTTATTTTTGAATTTTCAAGTCATAAATGCACTGAGCTGCTAGAAAACTGTTCCAAATGACGTACGATTTTTTAATGTCAGTGACTACTTTACGAAACTTACAATTTTACAAAAAACATATAGACGTTGTAGTTTGTGCTCTGCTAAGGCACATGGGAAAAGAACAAGATACATTTGTACAGCTTGCAAAGTCCCAGTATGTGTCAATTCCCGTTTTCTGATATTTTTAACACTTTTTGAATACAAAATATATTTAATTTATTATTTCTTCTGTATATTTAAGTATTTATAAATTAAAATTTTACAAATATACCAAGTAGTGCGGTATGAAAAGAAATACCAAAACATGAGATGTTTTTCCTTTGAATAACTCCCCATGGGCAATGGAAACTTACTCCCCCAAAAAAAAGGTCTTTAAAATGAAACTAGTTATAGGGAATATGCTAAATATGAATGAAGATCGTTGCTGCAAGAAAATCTTTCTGGTAAAGCCCATGGGAAATAGACTTTGGGGCTGACCCCCGTTAAGATGGATTGATTGTGTTGAAAAAGACTTAAAAATTTTAAAGGTCAAAAACTGGAAAACAGTTGCCAAAAGTAGGGATGCCTGGAGAAGGACAGGGCCCACCAGGGCTGTCGAGCCGTTGAAGAAGAATATGCTAAATTGATTTCTTTTCATAAATCAATCTTAATCCCTCAAAATGTTTTAACATAACACTACTAGAACAAAAAATGGCCCTATAAAGGGTTAAACTTAATTTTGATGCCTATTATAGACCATTAGGAAAACAATTTCAAGTAGACAGTAAAATTCCATGCAGAATTTTACAAGTTTGGGATTTATATTTACATATTGTTTTCAGATATTTTGAGCATATTATAGTGTCTTTCTCAGTAAGAATTTCTTCAAATACGAATCTTCGAACTGAAATTTTACATACCAAAATAGTACCATAGTTGACATTAGCTGATCCTCCTTCGGATGAGTAACAAAGACAGCGTAATTGGACGAGATGCAACAAAGAACGTCTCATGACTTCCCAAGATGTCTCCGCAATCACCGCAGATGATTCGTCCACTTGCATGAAATCGAAATCAGCTGTCTCGATGTCATAATTGGAATGGCGACGCATGTGAAGAACAACCGCTGTCGCTATGATTAAAACCACTAACACCGAACATACAACTGGAATTATAACAGTTGAAAGCTCGGGTCTCAGTGACACTGAAAAAGTTTTGAAGAATTATGAATTATAGTTTTTTTTTGGTACTTACGTATTATCGTAACCTGTTGGCGACATTATATGAAATGAAGCACCTGGTTGCCAATTCAGCGCATACGAGACATAGGAAATCGGGGTTCCCAACTAGGCGAGTTATAAACAGAGTTGGCGATTGTTGCGATAATACGTAAGTACCGGGTTTCATATATATATATATATATATATATATATATATATATATATATATATATATATATAAACGCACTTTTTATACATATTATCTGAAAATGATAAGCAAATAAAAGATAACATTGTGACGTCTCTCGCGTTCTTCTTCTAACATAACTCCTAAGTTCTTTGACGGCCACGATTAATGGCAAAACTTTTCCAACCCAATACCAAGAAGAGAAACAGGATGAAAATGCAAATGAGATATACTTTAAAAGGATAGAGGGTTTGGTGAGAATAGACGGCAAGCCTAGAGATAACTTAGTGTGGAATCGTTCGGAACAAGTGTTAGACGACCTACAACCCAGGAAGAAGGATACGCTCATCGTCATTAATAATATTAATTATAAGAAGGATTAATAAAGCCTGAGTATTCTCACCTACAAATAGCATAATAGGAATGTCTTCAACCTAGGAAGGAAGGTGACTCTATAAAAGGTAATATTTTGTATAGGAAGTTAGATTAGACAGTTAATTAAATATAATTAAGATAAGTGATCTAGTTGTGCGATCTGACTTGAATATTCAGTTTAATTTGTGGCTTATTCTCACTTAAAGAAAGTTGTTATTTAGAATTAAGTAATTTAAGTTATTCTTAATAAAAGTTGTGTTAAGAATCACAAAATGTCTCATCTTTTAGATAATCCTACACCTCTAGCTTACGCGGATCCCACTAGACATAACTATCGCAGGATGGCTATGTCTCAACATATGTGATCTAAAGTATCACTTGTGTGATTCCATACAGTTTAAATCTAAAAGTGTTATTGGAAAACATCTTCGCGTTTAAAAATAGGAACTAATTTGATATTGATACACTACAGATTTTTCCGCCAAATAGTTCTAAAGTTTCACCAAGTTTGAGTTATTGCATTACAATATGATGACATAATACTGGCCGCTATAGATCTATTTGGCCTGATTCCAAAATCACTCCAAAAACGAGAATGTATACCGATATCAAATTTGTGCCTAATTCTGTGCGTTTATGAGTGAAACTGTGGATTCTGGGAGATAGTTTTTCCTAATACAAGCGAATTTATTCCGAAATCTTCACAAGCCTTGTGATTTTTATAATGAATGAAAAACAAAATAAAGAGGTAAAAAAAGGGAGAGAAATATATAAAGTATACTAGTGTGCACAACTTAAGCAACAGGGTGTTTATTTTTTTTTTCGCCGTGATAACTCCACGACAAATCATTAGAGAGACATGAAACTAGTTGAGCAAAAATGAATACAATGCATACAGTATGGAATCAAACAAAAAAAAAAGGCTTCATTGAACTTAGTATGGGATATGCCCCTATTGCAATAGTTGCTTTGCACCGTCTTTCCATACTCAGAACCAGATTGTCCAACAGTTCTTGAGGTAAGAGTATCCAATCCTCAATCAGCATCTGTTTCAGTTATTGGGTGCTCCCAGGAGGATGTAATCGTGCCGCAAGGTGTCTCCCCAAAGTATTCATTCATGTTCTATGGAATTTAAATCAAAAGAGAACACTGGGGCCAATCCATTCAAGGGATACTTTCACTTTCCAGTAGCTGCTGAACATCAGTCCAGTGTGACCGTGTATTGTCACCCATACAAATGAAGTCTGGTCCAATAACATCTCGGAATAGACGCACATGTGGAAAAATCACCACCTTACAATAGCGATATCCAGTTACAGAACGTCTGTCGGGAACGAAACCGTGTCCCGACCTCTCTCCAGATAAACTGGCTTTGAGAATCGCTTGTGGCACTGAAATCTATTCTCATCCGTAAAGAGGACACGACTCCATTGATGAGATGTCCAGTTTTTGTGTTCCTTACACCACTCTAAACGGTGTCGACGATGACCAACTTTCAAAGGAATGCAACGTTTAGGATGGTGGATGAATAGGCCACTTTTGTGAAGACGTCTGGCCACAGTGAACCACGACATGTGTCGCCCTGTTGTTGTACACAGTTATTGAGCAATGGCACTTGCTGTCTTGTATTGTACTCGTTTCGCCTGAAGGACGAATATCGATAATCCATTGCAGTTTTTTTTCCTAGTGTGGCCACCACCAACTTTTCTAACAGCTGTACCTACGGTTTGGAAGGCTTTCCAAGCGCACGAAACGACACTTTTGTTGATTCCTGGTCAAATTACGTCCCTCCTCCAGCTTTCCGATCAATCTTCCTCGTGTGAAGTCATCCAGGAGATTTCTTCTCTAGCCATATTTCACAAGAGAACTCACATTTGCAACGAATGTCTTAATTGCACCTTCGTTCTTCCTTTTATTGTAGTCTTGAGATGCGCGCGCTGACCGCACGCGTTGTGTGTACACTCACGTCGCCTGACGTTTTGTTCATGACATTTGCATACGCATCACCTTTCTACTGAAATGCGTGTTCATCGTATTGATAGCAATTACCTCTATTCAGCAATTTCATGGCTATCTGCTTAAAATTTACATTGTTGCTTAAGTTTTGCACACCAGTGAATTTGTTAAAAAGGCAAGTGAAACAGCGGTAATGATTCAGTGGAGGATTAGTTTAAAGATTTTAAGATGTCGGGGAAGAAGATGTTTCTGATATCAACTGGTTATCAACATTTAACCAAAAAGAACAATGAATAAAAGAATTGCATGTGTTATTATCAAACTAGGTTTAGTTCAAATGAAGTACAGACTGTAACCAATTTGGGCATTTCTTGGAATCTTTTGAAATAGTTCGCCAAACTATCTTAAGATTATTAAAAAACTTAATATCCCTAGATTTCAAGAAATAATAAAGTTTGGTAAAATAAAATCCCTGTAGTGACTAAACTAAAGAATATGATAAATTTTCCGCATGCTTTATATTTTATCTAAACCAATTCATTTATAACTTCTCCAATGGATTTCAAAAATATTTTTGACATAAGTAGAAAAATAATATTTGCTTGAAAAAATATACAAATTGAATCTAAAATATATTTTAAACTTTTTCTTTTTAGCAGCTTTTTAGCATAACTAATAACAATCACTAGTGAATCAATGTTTTACTAAAAGTTCAAGTTATTTGTGTTAAGACATTTATTATTATTATTCAAAAAAACTATTTAATATCCATAACGCATAATTCGAAAAGATTATTATAAACATATACTTAAAATTAAAGGGGTAACTTACTTAAAATTAAATGCAAATTTACTTTAATTTCTCGTTTCATTGCATAAATATTTAGACTTGACGAATTTAAAACTTAAAAGTAAAAAAGAAATTTAAATCTATGTTGTTACAACAATTCATTTCGGACAGTGTTAGAATTTCACTATGCATACACAAAATTGTTGCAAAACATTTTTAAATATGCTGGAAATTTAAATTGTAACAATGGTGTTTTTTCTACATTGTTTTAAAAAAGATTCAGACTAATTTTGAAAAATCGAAGCAGAAAAATTATAAATAACTAGTGGTCCCGACAGACGTTGTCCTGTACACACGTCTTAAATTCGAAAATTACAAACTTTTTTGAATAAGTTGTAACAGTCTGGACCGTTTTGATGAAATTTTTTTTATAAAGAAAGTTATTACAATACCTAACATCATCACATGTACAGTTACTACAATTCGACCTATTGATTGCGTGTGAGTATGAATTTACTATGAACTAAGTTGAATATAGAACCTATTCTGAATAGAAACTTAAACTTGTTTTGATTAAAGGATAAAAAAGATAAAACTCGAGCTATTTTCATGACAGGTATATTTTTTTAATGCACAAAAAATAAATTTATCGTAATGCCATTGAATGTACAATGTTTTTGGTTTATCCCAGAGGGGTATAAACAAACAAATGCGATGGTTTGCCAAACCTCGGACATGCAAAATATAATTGGACGTGCGAAAAGCAAGAGTTTTCTAAATCTAAGCCACAAATTGTCATTGTTTGACCTTGCGACTTATTAATGGTCATAGCAAATGCCAAGCGAGTTGGAAATTGCTAATATTTGAATGGGTAGGTGAGATCATCGGGATCTGTGGCTAGAAGTACAACTTCACCTTAAAGTTTGCCACTCAAAATATTGCCCATGATTTTTTTTATGAACAATCGCGCGCCTTTACAAAATTTCGGCGCATTTTTAACTAATTGCGATATCGGACCAAATTGTGAATCTAAATCATTTTTGAATCCACTTGAATCCACACAAAAAATATCATCCAAATCAGTCCAGCCGTTTAGGAGGATTTCAGTCACACATACACACGCTCAGAAGAATTATATATATAAAGATATATGCCGTATCGTGGCGAAATGAATAATCTTTCCGATTCTGTAATTATTTTTTGTCTGATTTTGATAGAAAAATTAGATTGCAATTTTAAAAACGATGAAAATGTCGGAAAATTCTTTCCTCTTTCTTTTCTTTTTTTTCTTGCCGCGCATTAGAAGAAAAAACCACACACGGGGGAAAACAATTATGCGTTTTAAGGTTTTTAATTAATATCTTTTTAACTAATAGCGATATTGGACAGAATTGTGAGTCTAAACCATTCTCAAATCCACTTGAACCCCCACAAAAAATGTCATCAAAATCGGTTCAGCCGTTTAGGAGGAGTTCAATCACACATACACACGCACAGAAGAATTATATATATAAAGATTATTTGAAAAGATATTAATAAAAAACGCTAAAAAGCAAGATTCGTCTGCATTTTTGTAATAATGAAGACCCGGTTTGGCTGAAAATCGATTTTCGACGCCACCTTACGTCATTTTTATAACAAAAACTTTGTTACAACAATGTAGGTGAATATTGAGTTGAATGTTTTTAATGATTTTAAATAATATCTTTTTAACTTATTGCGATATTGGACCGAATTGTGAATCTAAACCATTCTCGAATCCACTTGAACCCACACAAAAAATTTCATCAAAATCGGTTCAGCCGCTTAGGATGAGTTTAGTCACATACACACGCACAAAAGGTTTATAAATATATAAAGATATATCCACTCTGCTGATGAAATTCAAACTAAAAACTAAGGCATTAAATTCGTTAATAATGGAATTTTCTCAATATACAGGGTTGGCGAAATTAAACTTCCCCTACTCAAAGAGCACTGGAGGCCATTCTACTGGTGCGAAGAAAAAAATATTTGGACAACAGACACTCAAGGTTTCTGAAATAAAAAAAAAAATAGTTTAAAAATTGTCAATAGATGGCGCTGTAGGTCATTCTAGTAAAATATGTTAATATCACGCACAATAAAAGGAAGATGTTGTTCTTGTCACAGTCAGATAAGTATTGCAGAATGCTGACGTCGCCTGAAAACGCACTTTTTGTGAAGCTATACTACCGTAACAGTGAGAATGTTAAAGCTTTGCATGATACGAAAGGGAACGTATGGTGCAGGTTCACTGCTTCATTCATTCTCGGACCCTATTTTTTTGTACGAGTGACCTCTCAATGACTTACCACCTGTTCTGTTAACGGATAACGGTATCGTGAGATGTTACAGACCTACGTAATTCCTACTCTACAGCAACGAGTCTGCCTACAAGAAACCATATTTATGCACGATGAAGCCCCACCTCACAACGCGAGATCAGTCCAACAATTTTTAAGACAGTATTTGGCAGACGCACGTGTGAACTGCCGATTTTCCAAAAATAGCTTGGCCTTCACGATCACCCGATCTCAAGCCTTGCGACTACTGGTTATTGGGCTTTTTGCAAGATAACGTTTACCGGGAGCGTTTGACAACTACGTTGTATTTGAAGATTAGAATTCGCCGCCGTAAACGCCGTCTAGTGGTCATTTTTCAACTATTTTTTTTTATTATTATTTCATAAACCTCGAGCGCCTCGTATGAAATGTCTGTTGCCCAAATATTTTTCTCTACGAACTAGTAGAACGGCCTCCAGGGCTCTCTGAGTAGCGGAAGTTTAATTTCGCTAACTCTCTGTATATATATATTTTTACTTCAAATAATTCTGAAATATACAATTCTTTATTGAATAGTTTGAAACACGATTATTTGTCTTTCTGAGCCGAATCAAGCAATTGTTCTCTCTTCTCTATATATTTCGAATACAGTTCTATTTCTGATAAAAATCTATAAAAATGAGGTTTTGTTACGGCTCGGCTTGAGCCGAACAAGTCCAAATAGCAAAACTTAGCTTCAGCTTTCTGACTTGAAGCAACAAATTTGAATTTGGAAGATAAAATAATCTGATTATATGAAAATTTAAAACTTATTTTTATTGAGCACTTTTTAAATCTTTTAATATCTTTCATAAAAAAATTCTTAAGATTCCGATAATTTTCGAATTTTTCTCTTTCTTTCTTTCTGTTTCTTTTCAATTGGAAAATCTCTTAAATTTTGGAAGGAAATTATAACTGAGACAATAGTTAAATTTAATTTCAAGAACAGTTTCCATTAGATCTCCAAAATACTCATCCCCTAATATATTGTTAAGAATTTTGTGTAAACAATTTATATATATCTAGATGTGTAATACGTTTATATTACTTTGTGTTATATTTATTTTATGTTAAAATTGTAATATATTCGCCAGTAACGTCGTCCTTTACGTTATAATGGCGATTCAATGGGAACTAGGCGAAATCTTGGTGATAGAGCCAAGTTGGCATCATTTTTGGCGAGTTCGCGACCCTATGGATTCTTCTGGAAATTAAAGGAGAAATCTTCTGACGTCACGATCCATGACGCAAGCGGATTTTTCGAGAAGAATTCTTGAGGCCTATAAATAGGGAGATGCTCACAGAGAATTTCAAACTTGGCGAATCTAGAAATATGGTATTATTAGTAAAGGGGTGACAGGGGTGGGGGTTTTTATGTTCTGGAACAGCGTTGTGCAAAACATCATGGGGAAACGGCTTTTTGGGAAACCCAAATCCCAAATTCTGTTGCCCAAAAAAGGAACCCAAAGCAAAAAAAAGCGAAACCATTTGTCAGATGATTCTATAATTCAGCATGCATTCTACTAAAAGCAGCACACATCTTACAATCCTAAAATAAGTTATTTGTCATCCAATCTGCAACAACAGAAGTTACACTAATGTTACTTTAATTTGAAGTACACGTATAACTAAAACATTTACAACTGTACAGTACCAAAAGTACTTTTTCGTAGTAAATAAAGAGTTTAGAGTTGTTCGTATTAAGTTTTATTATTTTCCTAACAATCACAAGTCAAAATTATTTGACGGTACGACTATACTTCATTAAACACTTCCTTAGAAAAAATGACACGTTGATCTATGAAAAAATGAACGTTCGCCACTCTTGTGCTATAACAACTAAAAAATTTTAATGTTATACTTCTAAAAATAATTGAATTTAAGTTTACCGTCATAAATGTGTACTTCAATTTCTCTCTCCAAGGAAGTGATCAAATTGTTGACATGTATGGCAAGTTGATAGTTTCCAGAATCCCGGAAGTAGTAGAGGATTGGAAAAGAGCACTCTGTGGAGGTAACAACATCAGAACAAGAAAAATTGGAGCTATTTTTTGTTGGAGGAAGAATTTTCCAGCAGTAATCGACAGGACCACTAATAACAGCAACGAAAAAATATTCTTAAATTTCATTAAAAGGGATCCCACTGGGGTTGGAACCATTTAAAAAATGCGCATAAATGGATAAATTTTTATGATATTTTGTCACTTAGATTAGAATAAAGTATAAAATTGTTTTTTAAGGACATTTTGACAAAAAAATTATTTAAATACAATATTTCGGCAAAAAAATTTAAATTTTGAATAAGTATTTTCCAAAAAGTTCTCCTTTTTGTGAAAAATGCTTCTATTTAATAAAATTTTGCCTGTATTAATCAGAAACCCCTGTACAGAGGGCTCAACTAAATTTTTGAAATATATAACTTAGAAATTTGGGGTTTTTCCCTAAACGACAACAGAGCGGGCAATTTTAAGAAAAACGTCGATAATTTTTTTCAATTGATGGTAACTCTGAAAAAATGTGGGTTTTCAAAAATTTGGTTGAACCCTGTAAAAAGGTCTAGCTATATACAGGCAAATATTTTTTATAAAAGAAGCATTTTTTTCAAAAAGAAACATTTTGGGAAAAAAAATTATTCTAAGTTTTTTTTCCGAAATAATGTATTTAAATAATTTTTTTAAAAACCTTATAAAAAAAATTTTTACGTAATTTCAAAATGACCTTTTAAAAATCGCCACCCTTTATCGCATTTTGCGTAGTCGGGTTCCCTTTAAAAAAATGTTAATTAATAATTTGCAGTTAAATGTAAAAATTTAAAAAATGTGGATGCTCTAAAAAAAAATTTTTTTTATATAATCAAATATTTTGTAAAATACGACATACCTAATTTTTTTCAAGATTGTAATATTCGTATTCGAATCTTCTCAGTATTGTGATAAAATGGTCTTGAATTCGGAAAATATATAAACAGCGGAAAATATTTGAATCACTTCTTACAAACACGCCATTTCAATTTAAAAAGAATTAAGTGCAGAAACTCTTAATTTAATTTAAATTAAACATGAAAGTTTTTAAATAAAATACAAAAATCCATTTGTGGTAAAAGTTTTCCAGAGAAAAACAGCAAATCTGAAAACCACAGTAAAATTTTAGTTAAAACTAAAAGTAATTTTATACTCTGATATTGGTCATTTTTGATGAAGGTTTGCACAAATTTCACTTCTTGTTGTACCATTGTAAGCAATTATAAATTCTTCTTTTTTTAAAATTCATATGCCTTTATAGTGTTCACGTTATATAATAAAGGTCATAAAAAAATTTTAAAAGAAGTTTTTGAGATTTATTTATATATCTTTTTGGGTTTAAAACGCTCTTTTTTTTTTTTAAAAAAAAAAAATATTCTTTTGTGATTAATTAGATTAACGGACTACTTTTTTTATGTAAATAATCATTCATTTCGTCTACAGCAATAAAAAAATACAATAAACTGCATACAAAGTTGATATTTTGAAAAGAATTATATATATCAATACTTGAAGTAACATACCTTCCATTACACGAAATATCTAAATCTAATAGCTGTCCGTGTTCTAAATATGTATTGCCACTGATATTTATGTGGACGATAGGATCTGAAACATACAAGTATTAAAATCAATTTATGAACGTAATACAGGAATGATTTTTTTTTCAATTATTAAGTACACGTCTTTTTAATAAACCCACACGAATGTTCTTTTTAGTCGGAACAACCTGAAAATTTAACTAGGCTACAAATATAAATGAAATAAAAACATATGTATGCACCTTTAATTCTAAATTAATATCCACCCTGAAATTTGATACCGATCATCATGCAGACATTATTATGAAAAATAAATAATTAATTTATTCCAGGATAAAAAAAAATGACTTGTAAATACTCGCAAAGAACTGAAAACAAAAGAGGCCCAACGTCATCCCAACTTTTTAAATTTTTTTAAAAAACAATATATAAAAAAAAATTTATATATATTTTTTTTTTCCCAGGGGGGGTTTTTGAAACGCATTTCCCTTTTTAAAAAAATTAATATTAAAATTTGTTATATTTTGAAACAAAAAAGATCACTGAAAGGAAAATTTTTAAAAGCATTTAGTATTGATAATTACTAAATGAAACGGATTAACAATGAATTTAAAGGTCATTCAATAATTATTATTATGACAAAAATCAATACACACTTGAATACTAGATTTCAATATGAATATCAATGATTTTCTGACAGCTGATAAGTTATGGGAGTGGATTTGCTGACATGGCAAAATAAATTAAGCGAATTTCTTAATTTTTTTCCAAAACAGTGCAGACTGTAAAATATATAAAAGGTGCCAAATCATTGACGCACTGCCGCCGTAAAATACGCGAAATATGAGAAACGGACTATATAAAAAATCTGGAACTTTCATCTCACAGATATGTTGCTTACTTACTAATTAAACTTCAAAGATCTATTGAAAAAAAAATTCCAATAGAATATTCATACAATTTAGACCATCACTTTCGGTTTTGATTTCATTTTTTTAAGGTCTCCGGAACGAATTAATCGATTTCACATAGAAGTCTATGGTGAATCGATGATCGGTTAACGAACAATTCGGATAGCGAACATAGTCTTGGAACGGATTATGTTCGTTAACCGATCACCCACTGTGTATATATATCTTAATCTATATATATAAAAAAAGTCGTGTTAGTTACACTATTTATAACTCAAGTACGGCTGTACCGATATGGCTAAAAATTGGTGGGTAGGTAGCTTAGAGCCAGGGGGAGACGGACATAGGATACTGTTTATCCCGTTCGACAGCGTTTCCGTGTGATTTGACATAAAACGTCAGTCACTATAAAACGTGGTATAATTTTTAAACTTCTTGTGGACGTGCCTGGCTTACCACCGCACAATTTACGCCTAAAGGTTGGCTCCGTAGTAATTATGCTTCGAAACATAAACCAACAAAACTGTGCAACGGTACGCGTTTGGTGGTTAGAAATTGATGAACAATGTAATTTACGCGACGATACTGAAAGGAAAATTCAAAGGGTGAGGAAGTTCTCATTCCGAGGATCCCCGATAGTCCCAACCGATATACCGTTTGAATTTAAAGACTTCAATTTCCGATCCGTCTTGCATTTTACCATGACCATCAATAAATCACAAGGCCAATCCTTAAAAGTTTGTGGTTTGAATCTAGAACATCCATGTTTTCCCATGGTCAATTATATGGGGCATGTTCACGGGTCGGAAGACCATCTGCGTTGTTTGTTTTGCGCCTGATAATAAAACAAAATGTTGTGTATCACAAGGTACTTAAGTGAAAAGGAAGCAACCTATGTACTAAAATACAGAAACAACAATGAATGATTAATGTAGGTGCCAATTTTTTTTTTTTTTTTTTTTTGTATTTTCCTAATAAAAAAACTTGGCAAAATTTAAAATCACCTTGTTATTGCCTTTAAAGGCGGAACCAGAGTTCGTCGGGTCAGCTAGGTATATATATATATTTGAAATACTTCTTATATATTTCTGGAGAGTGATAAAAACTGCTTAATGTCGTAGCGCAATTGGATATTTATTACTGTAGGTTGATCACATATTTTTAGATGGTTGGTGTTTTATTATTTGAGGGGCACAGCAAAAGAATCTTACCCACAAAATTTCTATTCACAGAGCTTTTCACCGAGAAGCCAGAGTCTTGAAATTAATGGAAAGCTGTTGATACCAATACTCTCTCACACTAGAGTTTAAAAACTGAATATACATAAACGCATCTTTTAAACTAGCCAGCAAAGATAGATGCCAAGAGGGGTGACAATCAAATTTGGTAGGCTATGAATTGATTGGTTGTCAAAAATGTAGAAATTTGCTAGGCCTTACTTTGGTTGGTTGTCATATATTTGGTTGTTGCATATATATATATACATATATGTGTGTGTGTCTGGTGGATTCCAATCTCTTCCTTCTTTAGCACTGTAGGTTCTAGTACTTCTTCACTTTTATTTTATATTACTATATATATAAGGAGATAAGAGACTCACACTCCCTCATTCACTCATCACGAGATCTCGGAAACTACATATTAGACCTACAGACTTGAAATTTAGTATGCATATTTCTTTTGTTGAGTAGAATCTGCTAAGAAAGGGTTTTGTGGAAATTGACTCTCAAGGAGGCATTTTTGGAGAAAATTCCAGATTTTGAAATATTTAACCTACAGACTTGGAATTTGGTGAGCAGGATTCTTTTGCTGAATATTAGACCGCTAAGAACGGGTTTGTTGAAAATTAACATCCAAGGGGTGTTACATCTAAAAATTCTAGTTTTTGCGCTATTAGATCAACAGACGTGAAATTTGTCAAGCATGTTTACTTTGTAGAGTAGAGATCTGCTAAAACTGCGTTTTTCTGGAAATCAGCTCTAGGGAAAGAAGAAAAGAGAGGTTGAAAGATAGTTATACTTCCACGTTTTAAAAGTTCAAGTCTTGTCTTTTTTAAAAATTAAAAAGTGAAGGTTGTAAGAAAGTTTTTCAATACAATCAAACGCTTAATATACCAGGACTCAGATTTCAATAATTTATAAGCAGTATAAATTCATACAATATTATGAAATATCCAGCAAAGCAGACGGGTAACAGCTAGTATGCATCAGCAATGTTATTATCTTACCTTTTATAGTAATTTCATCTCCAAAATATCCCCACTTGTATCTATATCCATTCTTGTCAGGATAAAATGGAATGCGGCCCACAACTGCCACGCGTATCAGATGAGGACCTGCATCGGTAAATGTGTGTAATTTATAAGATTGATCTGTAGTGAAATGATCTTCTTCGATCGTCCATGAGTACGCGAATTCTGATTCTTGGAGAACCAACCTTGGGTAATGGATCTGAACACTAATATTTGTGACCGAGCCAGTCTGCAAGAATTTGCGCCCATTTTTGTTTTGCACGATGCCGGTAAAGTTTAAGGTTCCAGGAATGTAATCTGAAAAATAGAGTACGACAGGTCAGATACTTCTAATCATTTTTATTAAGGTATCCGACTACGTTCGGAACCGTGATTTTAAAAAAGCGCCTAAATGGATAATTTTCGTGATATTTAGTGTCGCCTGGATAAGAATACATGTATAAAATTGTTTAAAGGACATTTTGACAAACAAAAATTATTTAAATACAATATTTCAAAAAAAAAATTCAGAAAAACCCTTTTTTTTCAAAATGTTCTCCTTTTGTAAAAATGCTTATTTTATAATAATATTTTGCCTTATATAGCTCAGACATCTGTACGGGGCTCAACTATGATTTTGGAAAAATTCACATTATTTTCGGGTTCAAAATTGGTAATTATGGGGTTTTTTCTTAAAATTTCTCCTTTTGTTGTCGAAAAACATGGATAAAACCACTTCTAAGTTATATATTTCAAAAAATTTTATTGAGCCTCTGTACAAGGTCTGAGCTACATACAAGCAAAAAAATTTTATAATAATAACATTTTTAAAAAAAATATTTTGAATATGGATCATTCCCTGCTCATTTTTTGTCAAAATATCTTAAATAATTTTTTTAAAACTATTCTTAAAACAATTTTCCCCTTTTAATCAAAAACCAAAATATAAATATTACCATTTTTTACCTTTCAAAAAACGTTCCCAACGAAAAAATTTAAAAATTTAGCGGGAAAATTTGTCTATCTTCTCTCTCATCAAATATTTTTTAATACTTTTGAATATTTTTATTATAATATTTTTATAAAAACGTTAATAACTTCTAAAAATTTCTTAGAAACACTTTATCTCTCTCTGTTCCGCTTATCAGAAAAAACTGATTTTTTTTGAAGAGCAGTTCATCCGTTTTTGCAATGCTTTTGTTTTTTACGTATTATAGAAAGAAATGTGCGAATGAAAAAGCAGCATATATTGTACAATTTTTGTAAAATAAAAACGAGAAAGAAAGAGAATATAATTTTTAAATCATACATACTCGTTTCAGGATTGATTTCTAGATTTATTTATGCATTGATTAGATTGAATTTTAATTTACGTCGTATTGTGAAGCAACACGAAGACTTGGCGACGGAACTCGCATTTTAAACAATGGTCAAGTGACGAAAGCAACACCTGAGCTGTAAGCTGTACATTTGTATAGTTGAATAAATTATATATCAGTAACGTCAGAATTAAATATTTTTTTTTTCTAATAGGGCTGCGCAGTGGTATTATTAAACTCTGCAGACCTAGTACATTCCCCAGGTGCTGGTATCACTTTTTAGCGCCATATAGGCGATACCAATTGCTGCAAGTAATTTTGATGCCCAGTTTCCTTCCCAGGGGGAAAACCTGATCTGCGTGCGAACCT
>BMAV01005013.1:0-13432 GCA_019973955.1 Trichonephila inaurata madagascariensis
GGAAGACGGCGTACCCCGCCACAACCATTGACGTGATGAATGAGAAAATTGGTTTCATCCAATCGGGACTCTTCCACTTATTTATGATCAAGTCTCAATGTTTCTGAAACCGCTTTAACCGTAGTTGACAATGATGCTTGATCAACAGAGGCCCACAAGGGACACGTCTGCTGTGTAGTCAGTCCCACATCCAACAGTGTCCTCTGAATTGTATCGTTTCAAAACACTTGCATTTGGACCTGCATTGTATTGGGCTGTCAGCTGAGCCCCTGTCTGGCGTCGATTTTGCTTTCTTTGGAAAGCAATTTCCAACGCCCCCCTCCCTTTTTTTTGCTGCTATTGATCCATAGACGTTCAACAGCCAGGTTTCTACTGCTGGTTTCACCATCATTTATCCACTTTGCATAAATACTGAAAACAGTAGATCACAAACAACCTACTAGGTATGCTGTTTCGGAGATACTCGTTCCGAGTCTTCGAACCATTACAATCTGCCCTCTCTTTCAAATTCTTTTAGTCCAGCCACTTTTCCCTTCACTCGCAAAAGTGCAAGAATGATATCTTACCTTCTCCAGGAACAGTTGCATACCATTCTGTCTTAGTCGCGTGGCTTTCACGTCATCCAAACTGGTTCGTAGGAAAATGGGGAGGTGTTCATAATGTTTTGGCTCGATGATGTATATATCCCTTTAATAATAAAGGCAAATATAGGAGAAAACTTGAGCTTTGAAACTATTTTTAACTCTGTAATCTTAATTCTAATTTTAAAAAAATTGCCATTGCATTAATGTAAATTTATTAACTGTCCAATACTGTCGTAATGGCTTTTTTTGCATTAAATAAGAATTAAAGTAATTGAGTAAATTACTTATGATTTTCTCTCTCTCTCTATTCGTAAGTGTGTGAACAGAGTGCGCAGCCACTGAAACTTTGCAAGTGTTGTAAGTAGGCGTGGTGGATATAAAACTTGCTAACGTTGACTCTCTTGGGATATGTACAACATAGGAAAAATTCATCTTGAAAAGGACTTTGATTCATACTCGATATGGGCTTCAAAGTCGTACAGACTCAAGGGTCCGGTGACCCTTACATCTGTGTCGCTAGCATGCAACATAATATTCGTTGCTGTGATGAGTAAAAAGCGCTCGATTTATCTTACTCGCAAAAAAGAATAATCAATGGCTGGGGTAGCAATATTCATAATCTTCACACATTGTGAATTGCTCACTTGCTCTGCTATTTTGAAAGTATACTAGGATTAAAGTATTGTCACCTTTTGAAATAAACATCAGTGAAGCTCTGAAGCACCATTTTTCATTTATATCAGCTGCAAATGTTGGTTTCAATAGTGTTTGAGCCAAATAGTGAGACCAAAGTACTGCAATTGAAAACTAATGTCATTAAATCGAAAGGACTTCAAAATGTGTATCTAATGCGACAGTATAAGGCTACGAAGCAGACGTATGGTCATTGCATCCCATGTTTGCAAAGTTCCATAGGCAAAAATAGCTTCAATTTGCTCAGCAGTTACAGAACTAGACTGTTACTGATTAGCGAAAAATTACTTCCTCAAACAAATCACGATTTCCATTATATCAAAAGGCTGAACATCCACGTGCCAGGCGAGACACGTCCAAGGACAATCCCCTTGCAACCATTGCTGGAAGATCCTAATATAGTGTTGGCAGGGTTATGGTGTGCAGAATGCTTTCATCGCATTTCTTGCGTTCTCTCCCATCTACAGAAGGTGCAGTTAATTAATTAGTTTGCATATCCATTGCTTCCTATTATGTACTCACATTCTCGTTTACTGATTCCCCAAAACGACGTACTATTTCGACAGGATTTTTTTATATCCAGAATCGGATAAGCACGATGAAAATGTTTAGGTGCTCCACTGGCCCTTGAATTCTTCACATCTGAATGTAATATGATATCTTCAGGCTCATCTCTCGATCAACATGTAGAGCGGACATTTCCTCATGCACCGTGTAACTGCTATCGGACATACTGTTCTCCCCATGGCTTCATATACATGTAACATCCTTCCTCAAACTTTCTAACCTATCATCTAGCTGAGTGATAATGAACCTGCGGGCCACATGGGGTCCATTACACCAAAAAATTCAATTATTTAAGAACATTGTACTAAAAATCAAGCAATCAAATCTATCAATTTGTTTATTTTGACAGTAGAACGTAAACAAGAGGCTTGATCATGGATGAAAGGGAATCGAAACTACCCCATAAAGATGCATAGAAGTAAATATTTTTTGAGTGTGTTTGGTAGAAAGGTTAATATACGATAATAGTAAAGTAAAAGCCAAAAAAATGAGTTTTAATATTTTGTTTTGTCCAATGTTGCTGTGGTCTTATACAGTGTTTGCACCCCCCTCCCCTTCCCTAGCCATTATCTTTATCTTGCAGTCCGCTTGAAATACCTGTCATATGTATGTAGTTCGGTGGGGAAAAAAAAGGTTGAGTACCTATGGTCTTGCTGTAATCTGTACCGCAAAAGGTTGTTATTCTGAATATTAGCAAGTGATGTGTGTGCCTGTATTCATGTGTGTGTATACGATTTCTTGTTTTAGTGTTTTTATATCGTTTAAAAAATTTAATGTTTGAAGTAATTGGCAGCTAATTGCTTGTGTTTTGATACTTAATAGTACAAGCCGAAAAATAAAATATTTGCTACATTTTGAAAACACTTTATGAATTTTAGTTTATATCATGTTTTGCACATTAATTTTGTGTGTTGGTGTCGTTTTACACTCGAACGTAGATAAAACAAAATAATAACACCTTAAAAAAGTGGGTTAATTATTCTTCGAAATAAATAAGCAAAATGGGGGAAATTAAACAGCATAATCTTCTTTTGAAAGAAAAGAAAAAGAAATGCTTAAAGGAATTTTAAATTTTTTTAAGGAAAACTATTAAAAGTATTATTTTAAAAACGAACTCTAAAAAGGTATTTCTCCCAAATTAGTCAAATTTTGATTTTTTCAGATAAAATATATGTGGTTTTAACGGTATCAATGTGTGTTGATAGCTTATAAGGTATGCAGCGAACAATCAGTTTATGATAAGATTATTGAAACTTACGTTATTTATCCCACGTCACGACTTTCCTTCCCATTAACTGTTAACAAAGCAAATATTGTTGTCTTTCACTACACGTCGCATTTGCTTGTACATTGTTTTAAGTGTCTCACTTACAAGCAGTAAGGATAAATAAAAAAAAATTTTAAAAACAGAAACATGTATTTATTCAAAATAATTTTTATATTTCTTTTAATATGACTTTTTAAAATTTTGTTATTCTCTGTTCTCAATAATCATTAAATACAATCATAATAAAGATATTGCCGTATTGGAACTTCTCCAAATCTACCCATGATAATAATAGTAGATCATCGATTGTTGTTAATGATTCTAGTCCTAGGTCCTTAAAAAAAATGTCTAAATCCTTTTTAACTTTTTTAAGCCTTGTAGTATTTTGTAATCTATTCCTCACATTTAATCCCCATTTCTCGTGATTGATTACCATTTGAAGTGAAAAGCTTTAAGGTATCCAACTACGTTCGAAACCGTAATTTTAAAAAAGCGCATAAATGGATAATTTTCATGATATTTAGTGTCACTTAGATTAGAATACAGGTATAAAATTGTTCTAAGGACATTTTGACAAAAAAAATTATTTAAATACAATATTTCGGCAAAAAATGAACTTAGAATAACCTTTTTTCCAAATGTTCTCCTTTTGTAAAAATGCTTCTATTGTATTAATTGCCTGTATAATAGCTCAGAACTCTGTACAGAGGCTCAACTATGAGTTTTGAAAAATCCAAATTATTTTCAGAGTTACAACCATTTGAAATAGTTATCGGCGTATTTTCTTAAAATTTCTCCCTTCTGTTTTCATAAAACATGGATAAACCGACTTCCAAGTTATGCGTTTCAAAAATTCTAGTTGAGCCTCTGTACAGAGATCTGAGCTATATAAAGGCAAAATATTAATACAATAGAAGCATTTTTTACAAAAGGAGAACATTTGGAAAAAAGGTTATTCTAAGTTAATTTTTTGCCAAAATATTGTATTTAAATAATTTTTTATTGTGTAATACTATTCTTAAAACATTTTTATATACATTTTCTAATCTAAGAGACACTAAATATCATAAATATTATCCATTTATACGCTTTTGCAAAATCACGGTTATGAACGTAGTCGGATACCTTAATCGACACATGGTTATTTTTAGAATGATATTCAAGTGTTTTTTTTTAAGAATACGTTAAAAAATTTACGTAATTGAAAAACGTCATTTTGTTTAGTAAATTTTTGAATTATTTCTTACTTAATTCAGTTCCGTTCAATGTACAAACAATGAAGAATTTATAGAGTAAAGGACTTACATTTCCGCATTTTAAATATTAAATTATCGCCTCGCTCTTACATTTCTAGATTTTTTTTTATTTATCTATAGTTCCAAGTTTCTTGAATTATTTCCCTCTTCCGAATATTAAATTGAATTTGAATTCATGGATTACTTTAAAAGAATATGAATTAAATATATTTTAGCGTACTGCTAACAATCGATTCTCTCTGCTCTGGTCTATTTTTGACTCTTCTAATCGTAAAAGAAGAGCTAGTAAACTAATAATTCTTATTTCTATTTTTAAGTTGTTGTCTTGTGAGTGATATACGTTACTGGCTTGTTTTGAAGACAATGTGATGACTGCGCAGTACTTTATATATATATTTATTTTTTTGGGCGTATACTCATAATGCTGGTATCAAAAAATTATTCTCTGCGATTCTTGCACAATGGACAAAGAACAAAAAAAAAAAAAAAAAAAAAAAAAATCTGACAGTTGATTATATCATAGGAATTATATAAGCAAGATTTAAATTCGTATATTTTAGCTATTAAATATTTTTACAGTATTCACATATATAAATAATTGTTTTTAAAAATCTAATCCAGAGGTTCCCAAACTTTTCTCACTCATAGACCCCTTGCCACGTTTTCCGTCTTTGGGTAGACCCCTGCTTACCTAATATATAATTTTTGCACATTGAACAACTTAAATGTCGTTTTGAAAGCTGATACAAAGCTACTTACTTTAAAAGATTAAAAATTGTAACCGTAGTGAAGTACAGTATTTAAAATTTAAGAAAAATATGTTAGTTAATTTTAAATTTCAACTTAATAATACATAAAATGATTGAGCAACAAATAAAATAGAGGGATGAATATGGCGCTTCAAAAACAAATTTTCAACATTTGGCAACATCTTGTCGAGTTTAACTTCAAATTTCTTCGGTTAGTAGTGTCCAGTCTTTTATTTATTTTTTCTACCATAGTCAAAGCATTCCAAATCTAGATTCAAAATCCGAATAGAGGGCATTTAAATGAACCTAAGTTCAAAAAACATTATCCTAGCAGATAGTCTGTGACAAAATTAGAAACTGTGAAAACTCACGGAGTCCAATATTATACTCATTTAGCTTAATTCTGGCAAGAAGTGCTGAAATGATGGTCCTTGTTTTAATAAAATATATATGCTGTCACCTTGTAGTAACTGTACAAATTAACATCATTAAATTTAGTAAATAAATCAGTTAAATAAATAAAATCTGGTTTCTCCTTGATTACATTTTCTTTTAAAATTAAAGTCACGGTATGATTTAATAAGAGCCTCTATCGTAGACCCCCATTTACACCTCACGGACACCTAAATTATTTTTTCACCAACGTGGACCCCGTGCAAGTCGTTATAGACCCCTGAGGGTCTATATAGACCACTTTGGGAATCACTGATCTAATCCATTGAAAAATATGTATTACTTAAATAATAGAAATGAAAGACTTTCAATGACACTGAAAAAGTATCGCTGGATTACTTTTTTTAATTTAAAAATATAATCTTTATCCAGTCCGTTTAGAAAGAGATTAGTAAATTGTTTACTGGGCATGGATTTTGATAATGTGTCATTTTTTAATTGGTGTATAACAGATATTGTTAATTTGTGCATAAGCTCTGATAATGATTCTAGGATTATAAAAAAAAATTCTGTGTTCTAAGACATTTTCCTTTTTTTTTATTTTCAGAGGGTGGGTTAAGTTTTTTTTATAGTTATTTTAACAATTTTTAAATTTTTTTTAAAACCACCTCTATGGGATCAAGACACCATAAATATAAATTCTAATACAGTAAACATTCAATATTATTTGAATAAACATTTCAAACTGTTGTAATATTGAAAAGATAAGATATAACACAATGTGAATTAAATATTGTTCATTAATATACGTAAATTTATTTACATGTATTGATATTGTTAGACCACTTAATCAAATATTATTGACTGTCTTATAAGCAATTAAGAATTTTTTAAGTAAATTTTATTATCCTATCTCTGGTTATTATTGTAGAAAAAAATTGTTTTCATCTTTTAAATTAAGCATTATGATTTTTAAAATTTTTCTTGTTCGATTGTGAAAATTCGATGTAAAAATATTTTCGTAATCGATTTAGATAACTTTAATTACACTTGCAGACATATTTATTGATATTGTTGCAAATACAATAAGATTATTTAAATAACTTAATGTATGTTGCAAAAAAGCAATAAAAATCCTCCTTTGTTTTCAGTTTTTGAGAGGATGGAATACCCTAAAACATTTTTTAGAATTTCTATATGTGCCACTGTTTTTCATGTGATGCATATTTTTGATTTTTCACTTTTATTATTATACGATAAAAAGAAATGTTTTTAGATGATTTTTTTCCAAATTTCGCAGAGCAAAAGTATTTTAATCACAAATTTAAAAAAAAACTGAAGCACTGAAAGTTTAGAAAATTATTATTGACGTTATTTCTTTTCGTGAAAAATAAACTTGTTTCTTTGTGAAATACTTTTATGTACTTATTCATTTTAATGCATAGAAATGACATTCGCTGTTGATAGGAATATGAATAATTTATATCATTGCATATTTATGTTTTTGAATCATTCAAATGAAAAAAAATTTTTTTTTAATCTAAGTGGGAACAAAATGTTCTTACTAGGGATTGCAATATTTGACCTAAAGTTCAATACCGGTATTCGGTATTTTTTAGATATTTATACCGGGATACGGTTTTAATTCTGGTAGTAGAAATTATATAAAAAAACAGAAAACATAGGTATTTCTTTGTTTTATTTGCCAGTTTTATTAGAGAGTGTAAATATCTGACAAAAAATAATTTTAAAAAAATGCATCAATTGTACTGTCATTAAGCCTGGAACGTAATTTTGTGCAAAAATTACCAGCTGTCATAAACGCTATTTCGACATCTACGCTAGTTGGTGGTAGTGTTAGCGTTGCGCGCGATACACTTCTTCCAAATATTTATCTCTAAATCCCTCATCTTCAAATAAATCGAGAATAACAATTCTTAATCAATAACAGTTCTTCTTTTAGTATTAATCGATGTTGGTAGATTTTTAAAACCTCTGGAAGATGGTGATTTTCTTAATTCAGTAGAAGTGCAAAACACTTGAAACCATCTAATGCTTCATTTTACTTACAATTTTATCCAAATTATCTTTTTTCAAAATAATCTAAAACCCCTGATGGTTTGGGCTTAGAAACTGTGCTTAAATTTGTATCTTCATCGCAATTAGATTATATCCTCTTTAACAAATTTGTATCATGGTTCATTTTTAAGTGTGTATGGAGTCCTCTTGTACTTCCTCCTTTCACTTTATTAACTCTTGAACATTTTTTACTTTGTGCTACCATATTCTTTTTATCATGTAAATAATGAAACCCAACCGAAGTGTTATCAACTGATTTTTTATGTTCTTTAAAGTTATTTTTATTCATTATTATGGATTATTATTTATTATATATATATATATATAACGAATCTAAAAAATGTTTTGAACCCTTACGTATGATATGCAAATACAATGTGAATATAACAAACCCACCAATATAAAAAAATATCGAAATATTATGCACTTTCTTCACAACTATAACCTTGTTTTCACAGATAAGAATATCAGACTACGAATCCTGCGCGTGTGCAGTATCGTTTTAAGCTGTAATAGGATAGTTTTGGCCCGCCTCCTTGAATGATTCTCATATTTTATTACTTCTCTTTTGACTCTGTCCGATTAAACTTTATATTCACAGTCTAATTAATTTCGCCCGTTAGGGAGACATAAAAACAAAAACGTATACTATTTTGCTATGTTGGCGATCCCTGAACATATAGTGGAGTCAGTTTTAAAAATTTCTTGTAAATACCGAAAAAACTTCCAAATACCGGTATTTCAAAATTATTCAAATGCTCAAAAATACCGGTATTCGGTATCCTGGTATACCGGTATTGCCATCCCTAGTTCTTACATATTGTGGCGTAGTGACCCTGTTAAATTTCTTCGTAACATGGTAGCGTGAGGGATCCCACACCTAATTGCCAAAAAGACATTTTATTTTAGATTAAATAAACAAAAATAATATTCATAATTAATTTATTAAAGATTACAACCTTTCTCTGTAGAAAAGTTCTAGTCCAAAAATCCGATCATTCCAGCCATTGCTCCGCTGACTCCAGCACTCCATTTTTCACGTCTTTAAAGTTCATCTTCCTTGGTCCTTAGGTGCGGCTGCCTCCTCAAACTCAACCGAGCGCCTTCACAAAAAATTCAAGAGCGAAGTAATTCCGTAAATTGAAGGAGATCGAGAGTCCCCGTCAACTTCCGAGCCGACCCTTTAAACTCCTTGGGAGGGTCACTTTCACCCCCTCCCAAACACCTCTCATTGGTGCGTGTAACAGATCTGCACATGGCTCTCTTTACTTTAGTCCTACCCCATTGGCTCTCGGAGACAATAGGCCGGCGCGTCTGATTCCAATTTAGACGCAGTATCTTGTTCACAATCTAGAAGCTATAACTTGTCTTGTCACATTTTCACTGAGAGTGTGTCTTTGTCTCGACCGACCGACACTACACTCCATTCATGCTGTTTGAGGCCCAGATGTGCGAGGGTAACCCTGCACAAAGGAGGCTGTTTCCTGAAAATTCCTTCAAATGAGCGTTGTGACTAAAGATCGTCTGAATGTCGACGTAACAAAAGGTGTGGGGACGTCAAAGCCGTTTTCCGAATCAGATCACATGTGTTATGCCCTGGACATGAGGAAAGAATAGCTGGACTTTTTGGGGAGATACAATGCCCCAACTGGATAACTTGTTCCCTGTACATCAATCGTGACAAGTATTGTTGGTGAGAGTTCTGCTAATGAGCAAATGTCAAAATATGATAAAGTAAGAAGTTTGCTGATTATAATTATGTTTTTTGAATGAGGAATAGCTATTTCCAGTTAATTATGATACATATTTTTGGTTGTTTCACGGCATTTTTAGAAATCCTTTTTTTAGTATGGGATTAATCTTAGTAAAATTTTAATTAAAAGAGACCCTTGTACCATAACGTCACGTCTTTAGCTTACAAAACTAAAAAATTTAACTACTTAAATATTTAAGTTTATGACAGCTCTATCCGCATCCTTCCGATTAACAAGTCTTCTTGGGAAATCTTTGGTCCCTTAAAACTATTTCATTTGCAACGAACCCTCTGAAGAAGAGAATGTGATTATATAAATTAGGTCTACTATATACAGTCTAGGCTTTCAATCTAAAGGGAGAGAAAGTGAGAGAGATAGGACAGATTACTAGCGGATCAGTAATTAATCAAATTGATAGTGTAACGCAGATATTTGATAATTGTAATTATTAAAATGACGATTGGTCACTAGAGATTAGATAGCTAGGAAAGTTGTTCATTCGAATCTGAAGTAAGTGTACTGATATTTAAAGTCCTCTCATATTTCGCGTACTTCGTTCTTTACCTTCGCATTACTTCAATTGGTGCATCTCTTAATTTAGACTACTTGAACTTGTGTTGTTGATTGTGTGACAAATAAATTTTTAGACATGGCTTGTCTTCCTTCCCTTCCTCACACATGTCTAGGCGCGGATGAGAGAACTTTACAAGTTGATAACAAAATAAATTAAAATGATTTGCGTAGCATTTAAAAAAATTTTTTTTAATAATGTAAGAGAAAATATATATTAAAAATACCTATTTTAATTCTATAAACACAGGAAAAAAATTAAATTTTTAAATATTTCTCCAAACACTGAAGCCAAAAATTGATATCAAAATTACTAATAAAAAAATGCTTTTCAAATTTTAATTAAAATATAATAGGGAGAAAAAGAAAGTTTTTCACAAATTATGAAAAGTGCTTTTGGCAATAGAGAAATAATTCAATGCTTTTCATTCAAACTTTTCAAACAGTTCAAAGAAATTAATGTCACTTACTTCGCATTTGAAACGCAGACGTATTAATGACCCTGCATAGACACATAAATTAACGTAAAATTTTATCACAGACGACCTTCTTATATAACCCTTGTCATTGAACTAACAGAAAAGATTTAAATATATTCAATTCTTAGAAATAAAAAATATTTCATATAAATAGATACTCAAATATCGTTGGAAAAAAAAGACTTATTTAAAAAAGAGGAGAAAAACCTTTAAAAATATTCGAACGTTACATATGCTACTCTATCTATATCTGAAATAAAAATAACAATAATTGCTTTTCATTTAGACTACCACCGATAATGAAATATTTTTAAAGTAAGTGAAAGAAACTGAACTTTACTTGAAAGTAAACCGTAGGAAAAATAATTTCTTTCTGATAAATCTTAAATTATGTACAATATTTCGAGAGTTATTCAATTCCTACTATTAGCTCACACTCTCTATATATTTATTTATCTAGGTGGAATTTTCAATCGTTAATAAAATACTTTTTAAAGCGCTCAATCGAGCTGAAATTTTATATACATGGTTATTTTGGATGACAATACAATAATTTAATTATAATTAATAAAAATTAATTGATTAAAACTAATTATTTAAAGAATTACAAATACAGCCACGTTGGCATCATTTTTGGAGACTTAGTGACCCTTTTGGTGACTTGTGTCAAAACTTGAAAAGGTTTTTTTCTCACGTTTTAAAGCATTCAGTTGAACTGAAATTTTATATACACGATTGTTTCGGAAGAAAAATACGATACTTTAATGATAATGAATAAAAATTAATTACCACTTACTGTTGTGATTCTGTCATATGTATATACATATTTATATTAATTATAACTATTTAATAAAAAGTAGCTAAAATAAAAAATTTCTTTGTTGATCTAAGTAGGAATCGACTTAAAAAAAAAAAAAAAATTTATATTATTTGTTATTTACATGGTGCAGCTGACAATGTATTGAGACAATCGCTAAAGACAATTTTGACAAGATTCGATATTATTGTACAGAGTTTATTGCGAGAAATATTTTACTGAAATATAATGGAATGAATTGAGCTGATTAATTATATTTACGGTTGTGAAGCCGATTAAGTTAAGTTAATGTGCGTGATAGGTATGTATGCGTTCAATATGAAAAAAAAAATATGCATATTCGTGCATATACAGAAATCCCTTAAGACGAAATATTGATTAACACGAAATAATACAACGGTTCCGACAGAATACCATGTATTTTCATACTTTTTTTCCTCTTAACACTAAACGAAAATCGTTTAACACGAAAAGATTTTCCGTCTGGGAATGAACAAAATACGGAAAACACCCTGCCGCCATGGTGAGATTTAAGAGGGGTGTGAAATAAAAGAAATGTTGTTTCACATGTTTCGTTGAAAGGAGTCTAACTTGGATTTGAAACACCCTCGGAATAGCCTGCGACATGAGCTAATTTTGTTTATCTTCTTTGCCAATGCTTCCCAAACTTTTGAGATATAAGTACCCCTTATAATTTTCGTGACGCTGAGTACCTCTCGTAAAAAAATGTGAATCTATTTTAATAACAATCAAGATACACTTATTATTTCTTATTTTGTGATATACACAAAATAATGAGAAAAGAGAAATAAAATTATTTATAATAAAATATAAATAAAACTAGTAATATAAATAATATTTATTTGAAATTATTGGAAGGCTGAAATTGTTTGTGCTGAGAAGACAGATCATCACAATTTGGTTACCTGGCTGTCAATTTTAATAAAAAATGCGGTGTCTAGAAATGCTGAAAAGCAACATCACATAACTGAAGTTGGAAAAGGCAAGATGTATTTCAGAACTTTTTCTATTAAAACGGATACACATGTTGCATTTGTAACCAGAACGATGTTAAAGTACACTCCATATATTTATTTTTCAATAATCCGTCTGAAGCCAATTCTAACATTTGCTTTTCTTCCGCAAATGACAAATCTTCTGGCATGGATGTTGTGTTAATGTTAAAGGATTATTTTATTCATTTAATATTTTTTGAACGTAGAATTAGGTGCAGTGCATATTCCCACCAAACTCCGGTGCACAACGCGTACCACCCATTCCTCCCCAAACTCTTCCTGTACCTCTGAGGGTTCGCATACCACACTTCGGAATACACTCATCTAAGCCAGTGTTCCACAACCCCCGGTCCTCGGACCGGTACCGGGCCGTGGATCAAATGGTACCGGGCCGCACAAGAAACATTAAGTTATTTACTGTGGTATATTTTCATGGATTTGAGCTACTTTTTATGAAAATCACTTTATATTCCTTGTTAAATCACTTTATATTCATTTTTTGGTGTAGCTATATTTTATTCTAATGTCACGATTAAATACAATTGAATTAAAATTATTAAATCAAAACAGTCTAAAATATAAACAATCAACGTTTTCACCACAGCGGGCCGCGGTAAAATGATCAAACGTTGACCGGTCCGCTGCGGTAAAAAGGTTGCGGAACACTGATCTAAGCTACTTTCCCTCTCCACCCTACAAACGACACACAAAAACATCTCATCTCTCATCAGTTGGCTTTGGAATTCGGGGACGAGTACATCATAGTGTGAGTAAAAATAATCAATAAGTTTAATTCGCATATTTTTTTTTTCTATTTTAGAAGAATTTTTTTACGAGCACTATGGAAAATATGGAAAAGAGCTTAGAGGGAAAGTAAATTGTTATTTCGTTTAAAATGAAGATTGAGCTTCTTAAGGCTGTTGATCAAAAACAGAAGACGAAAACAAAAATCTGTAAAGATTTTATAAATGCTAACTCCACATTATCAATAATAATTTTTTTTTTTTAAAAAAAAAGCAAATTATATGAAATTGTTTGAATGGAATAATCTTGAGCCAGAGCGAAAAAGGATGAGAACGGCCAAGCACGAGGATTTAGAATGTTTTGTTTTTAAAAAAGCTTGAAAATTTTGTATTAAATTTCAATAAAATTCTAGCGAATATTATGCATATATGCGTATTATCAGTAGCGCACACATGAATTTTTCA
>BMAV01005013.1:14207-95731 GCA_019973955.1 Trichonephila inaurata madagascariensis
CGTTTAAACCAGCTGATCTGAGTACTAGTTCAGAAGTTTTGGGAGAAATTAAGGAGGAAAACTATTGATCGAATTTTACAGAAACTTTTACAGAGCTTAAACATTGATCCTTCACATTTTTTTTTATCTAGAAATATTTCTTTTTCGAATTAGCTTTATCAGACGGACAATTTTACTCTTCTTATAAATTCCATTTTCCTTTCTCAATAGCGCTATATAAGTAAATAGTCCAGCTGGGTAAAACTACTAATTTAGCCGGTGTTAGCTCGCCTTTATAATAAAAATAAAAGTCGTGTTGCATTTGTTGTTTCCTTACTTTATTAAGCAAAATATTTTTTTGCTACGTAAACAAACAAAATTACACCTAAAACGAAGCTCTAAGCGCCAGCTGAAGGCAAAAATAAATAAAGTTGCTAAATATATCGATACCTGAAAAATTTATTTAAAAGTATGAGAATCAAAATTCGAAAATTCGGCGCTCGTTTGCTTTTTTGTGGCACTTATTTCTCTCTTCTTCTTTTACAAGTTTTTATTTTTAACGAACTTTTAAAATGAGATTTAAAAACTGTTTTGATTTAAATGTAGTTTTTGGGGGGAAAGTTATTTTTTTCTTTTAGGTTAAATATTGAAAATTCACCCCCAGAGGGTTTTTCTTGCAAATGTCTCAGAATGATTAGATCAATTCTAAGAGCTACCATATACAGTAGACCACAAAAGTGTTCGTACACTTGCAACTTCCTATAAAATTTAATGTTTTCGACTAAAAAAATTAATATATTGTAATTATAATTTTTTATGATATCTGCAACTTGTTTCTAATAATATGACATAATAAATTTTTTAAAAATAGACTAAATATTATTATAAAATTAATAATAAAAAAACTACTAAAAAATTACGCCACAAAAGTCTTCGTACACTTAACAAAAACCTCATTATAGCTTTAAATATTGCATTTCTTTCTTAATTATTAGTAGGATATATTTTAGTGTCCACAACAACTTTTAAACGTTTTGGAATAGATTTAATCAGTTTTTTTGTAATTTCTGCATCGGTTTTCCTCCATTCTTCTGAGATTATTGTTTTTACTACACATTATGTGCTTATATGGCATGTTTTCTTTTTTTAAAAAATTAATTTTTCACCAAATATGTTCTTCTGGGCTAAATAAAGTGATTTAGGATAAATTTTCAGAATTTGGGGACAGTTATAAAAACATCAGCGGCATATATTGAGAGCAGTGCGCTTAGAGTCATTATCCTGCTGAAAAATGAAGTCTTCCCAATATCCAAATTTTGGGTGGTTAATTTAAAATTTCTCTTTAAAGTATTTGAATAGAGCTCATGATTCACAATACCATCAAAAAATACCAAATTACCTAATTCTGAGGCCGATTTACACCCCCACGCAAGAACACTTCCACCTCCAAAGAGAAATTTTAAGTTATCAGCCCAAAATTTGGATATTGGAGACGACTTCATTTTTCAACAGGATAATGACGCCAAGAGCACTGTTCTCAATATACGCCGCTGATGTTATGATGTCCCCAAATTCTGAAAATATCTCCAAAATCACTTTATTTAGCCTAGAAGATCACATTTGGTCAGAAACTGATTTTTTTTAAAAAAAAGAAAACATGCCATATAAGCTAATAATGCTTAGTAAAAACAATAATCAATGGAGGAAAATAGATGCAGAAATTAAAAAAAAAAAAAAAACTGATTAAATTTATACCAACACGTTTAAAAGCTGTTGTGGACATTAAAAGATATCCTAATAAGTACTAAATTAAGAAAGAAATACAATATTTAAAGCTATGTTGAGATTTTTGTCAAGTGTACGAAGACTTTTGTGGCGTAATTTTTTAGTGGGATTTTGATTATTAATTTTTAAAAATAATAGTTGTACTATTTTTAAAAAATCAAGCATGTTATTGCATTAAGAACAAGTTGCAGATATCATAAAAAAATTCCAATTCCAATATATTAATTTTTATCAGTCGAAAACATTAAATTTTATTCGAAATTGCAAGTGTATGCACACTTTCGTGGTCCACTATATATCTAAGAATTTTTTTTTTCATTTTACCATGCAGTTTTTTTTTTTAACTGATCTTCATTCTTTATATTGATACGGAGTATGGACAATCTTTGGTGTACAAAAATATCCGATATTAAATTTACTTTATTAAAGTTTCAAATTAGAGTACACTTAGAGTTTTTCCATCATATTGTTTGAAAAAGACAAAAAATGAAGAAATTTTTACTGGGATTAATAACATGCCTGTTTTTAAAAATATTTAAACTGCTTTTAAAATCGAAGAAAAAAGTATACTTTTAAAATTTTACTCCAGACATTTCTTAAAGATAATATTTTGGAGAAAAATATACTTATTATAAATAGGGTAATTAAAATGTTTAATAATGAATTATTATTTGAAAGTATAAAAAAAGATGGAAATTACAATTATTCTTTTTATCAAACATTGTTACTTACACTTTATTTACTGAAAGATAATATGAGAATATTTTTTATTAAAGGATTAGCAATTCACAGTAATTTATTCACAAACGATATCCGAAAACAAAATAATGCTATGTTTTGACATAATCAAAACGTCAGCTTCCTAAATGAAGACGATGTCTGAAGACAGGGTAAAGTTATGTGCTGGTATTCTAAACAAGGACGGTGTATGTAGACAAGATAAAGCTGTACATCAATACCTTAAACAAGGACGGTGTCTGTAGACAAGGTAAAACTATTCGTCAGTATCCTAAACAAGGACGGTGTTTGTAGACAGGGTAAAGCTATGCGTCAGTATCCTAACCAAGGAAGAAGTCTGAAGGTAAAGCTTTGCGTCAGCATCCTACGAAAGGACGATGTCCATAGACAGGGTAAAGGTATATGGATAAAATAAAAATGTGAGCTCCCCAAGCGAAGACGGTTTCCTCTAAGATAGAGCAAAACTATATTAATACAATAAAAACGTCTGATTCCACCGTTTTCACACAGAAAGACTTGAATGATATAATCGGTATTGAATTGTAATGTATTAGTGAGTTTGAACTCGTTTTTTTTTTTTTAGTTATTTTTAGGTTTAAATGAATACTCAGTTTTTGATGCATCTTGTTAGTAAAGGTTTATTTTATGATTTCATTAAAACATATTTGTAAGTAAAAGTGGTTGTAAAAAAGAAATATTTAAATCCTTACAATCAGATTTCATTTCAAATTATCAAGCTTTTAAGGGTTTCAGGGCATACTCGAAATAGTGAAATAATAAAAATTTAGATTCCGTTTTTGGGATATATACAAATTTAATAATTCTAATAGAGCTTAGAGAGTTTTTGTAAGCTTATAAAATGATGACAATTTAGTTATTCTCTAGAACTGTAAAAACAACTTTTCAGCTCAATTTTTTCCCCTCTCTAGTTGTACATGAATATAGTATCTCGAAATACATATTTTTTTATAGATAACATTTTATTTAAAAAAACTTTACTTAAATATATCAAATATTTTACTCGCACATATACATAAAATGATGCAAAAACATGAAAATCACTGGATAATTTCCCCTTGGAAAAATTATAAAACCTCTTGCAATTTTTAAAATTCTAAATTTTCTACTTTTTTCATAAGTATAAAATTATTTTTAAAATATTGGGTACTATTTAGAAAAAAAAAACTTTTCTTCATTGAATATACACTGGAAACTTTTATAAAAGTATAACAAATTTAGAAGCATATAGTGAAGTAGCTTTTAATTGTGCACTTAAAGGTGTTAAAATTTATTATTCGTTACCCTCCAAATTGTTTCAAATTTTCGCCAAGTTGAGGGATAGCTTTGCAATATGGTTATACTGATTTTTATAGTTTGGTAATATATATTTTCTGTAATGCTTAAGTTATGATTCTTATTTATTTTTCAATTCCTACTATTAATTCACACTCTCTCTATATTTATTTATTTTTTTATCTTGGTGGAATTTTCAATCGTTAATAAAATACATTTTAAAGCGCTCAAATAAGCTGAAATTTTATATACATGAATGTTTTGGAAGACAATACAATATAATTTAAATATAATTAATAAAAATTAATTTATTAAAACTAATTATTTAAAGAATTACAAATACAGCCACGTTGGCATCATTTTTGGTGACCATTTTGGTGACTTGTATCAAAACTTGAAAAGGTTTTTTTCTCACGTTTTGAAGCATTCAGTTCAACTGAAATTTTATACACACGATTGTTTTGGATGACAATGCGATACTTTAATGGTAATTAATAAAAATTAATGACCACTTAATGTTGTGATTCTGTCCTATGTATATACATATTTATATTAATTGTAATTATTTAATAAAAAGTAGCTAAAATAAAATTTTTCTTTGTTGATCTAAGTAGGAATTGAGACTTAATTTTTTTTTATATTACTTGTTTTAATAGAAGAATGTAAGCACGAGGCTTTGTCATACATGAAAGAAAATAGAAATTAAATAAAAAAAATTGAAATTAATTAATTAATTAAAGAAAATAGAAATAACTCAGTAAAAATTAATAAAAATATATGTTTTTGTGTGTTTTTGATCGAAAAGTTAATATAGTTTTAAAATAAAAGCTAAAAATTAGTTTTATAATATTTGAATCAATTTTGTTTGTCAATGTTGCTTTGGTCTTATAGTGTGCTTTTTTCACTATCGGAATGTTGCGGCCCGCATGAAATACCTGTTATGTATATGCGGCCTGACGCGGAAAAAGGTTAAGTATTCCTGGTTTAAATGATTCACAACGCTAGCGCTACCTGGTGATTTTGATTTTTAGCAGTATTTGTTTACTCTGACTGATCAGCTTATAACAGCTTAAACATTGTACGTATGCCTTACACTTAAGGTTTTAATTGTATTGTCGAAAAATATTGGAGAGCACATTCACCAATGGCATATGTGGTGTGACATTTGTAAAATAAAAATGTTTACTTGAAGTAGAATCTCTTAACTTGTAGTGTCAATCAGTTTAATGTCCGAACTGAATTCTATCGTACACAGGGCAGAAATTGTTAGAGGCGGAAGGCAACGGACTGTACCACTGCACTGCTCTGCAATCTAAATTTTATATATATATATATATGTATACTTTTCAACATGGCTCTGTTTTTTACTATGCATGTCTGCACTTATTTTGAGTTTCATTATTACATGTATGCTTATTTATCCTAATTTTGTCTATAGAAATTTTTCTTACTATTCCTCTCTATGAGAGAAGCATTACAGTTCTCTTTTAATAATTTCATTTTACTTTACTGTCTAGTTTATCATCCACGTGTGTTAAGAATAGGCTTAACTTTTCAGCATGGCTATGTTTTTTTCTATTATGTCAAAAATTTCTGGATCCATAAAGCGTTGCTTAACCGTAAATCGCTGGCCTAATTCAGTGATAGCTCTAGAAATCATAATAGGTCTCCATTTTAGTCCAAAGACTTTTTGTATCTACATTTGTTGTGTCTTTTGAACTCCAATTTCTTTCTTCTTTGGCAATGTAGGTTTTACAACTTTTTCACTTTGTATTTTATTTTATTTTACCATACTATATATATAATAAAGTAACTGCTATATATATATATATATATATATATATATATATATATATTTATATATATACCCTACCGTTTCCTAAAAGTTGGCGTCTAAACATCCTCATTATTTTTATATTAAATTTTTCTTTGTGATTCATCCAAGTAGGTATATTTTTTGGAATCTGTAAGGGTTTTTACAACTTGTATGAATTTTGGCCGAAAAAATTCACACAACAGGTTTTTGGAATCAAAAATCTGAAGAAAAAAATTTTCTATTGAAATAAAATTCGTAGAACTAATGTTTCTTAAAATGCTTCAGACAGTTTAACTATAAGTATTTATATTTGGTAATTCATATATCTGAAATGCATGTTCTTTAATAAACAATAATAAAATATAAAGGTGAAATACTTGCTAAAAATGCAACATTTTCGTTTAAAAAAAAAAAAGAATGATTATATTCAAGTACATAAGGGGAAATAGAGCGATCAGTTACTTAAAAACAGCTTCTAAATATTCTAATTGTTCTTTTTCAATTCCTACTATCAGTTCACTCTCTCCCTATATATTTATATACCTTGTTCAAATTTTCAGTCGTTAATAAAATAATTTATATTCATCCAATCAAGTTCAAATAAATTTTTTAAAACTTGTAGTGGATGAAACATGATGATAATACAAGTTTTTCAAATATTAATTTAATTAAATTAAACTAGTTACTGATTTTTGACGCCAACTTAGATTTGTCTCTGTTGTTGTAACAATGTAACTGTTTAAACAAAGACAAAAGTTGGCGCCGAAAACCTGTTTTTCAGCCAAACCGGATTTGCATTGTTACAACAATGCAGGCAAGTCATGCTCTTTTTCAATTCCTACTATTAGTTCACTCTCTCCCTATATATATATGTGTGTGTGTAATAATTCCCTCTAGCATCCTTTTAACTAATTCTTTTTAATAATATTTAAACAAGCTTTAATTCTTTGATTGAAAACTAACGTTTAATCTTAATCGTAATCAACTAGTATCCGAAATCCCTGTCCCGCCCATTTTATCCAATCAGAACTGTATTACATAATGGTCACGCGCATGTCACTGTCGGAATATAAAGCGAAAATCTTGTGTGATCGCCCTCTTTGTCTTTGTGTTTTTTGTACATTATTTTTAATTTCTGAGTGCAATCATTTTAATAGTTCTTTCCCCCATAAATTACTACTTAAAATCTTCCATGGCAAGCTCTATCTGTAAATATCCACTCACAATATGGAAGATAGGGGATTAAAACCTCTGTGGAGATCACGTGCCCAGGTGACCATTCTACCCATTCTTTGTGTTTTGTCCTGTAGGATGTCGCTGCTGCTTGTCTCTTTGTCTGCTTTGTTTTCGCCATAAAATCGTCGCAAGTTTGTCTCCAGCTCTTCGTCTTGAATGTGTGTAAATAGCGGCAGCTTTATGTCTTTGTGTGCAAGTATGCTTTTGTGAAGTCGTAAGGCTTTGGTGTTTCATGTGAAATAATAAAGAGGAGAAAAATATGCGATCTGAAGTTCTCGACTTATTCAAAAACAAATACACCACTACCGGTCACTACGCAAAATATATATTCAAATTTTCAATCTTTTATAAAATATTTTCTATTCAACCATTCAAAGTAGGATTTGACTTAAAATTTTTTTTATATTACTTGTTTCAAATATTAATTCATTAATTAAATTAAAAAATGAATAAATGCTAACAAAAATAATAGTCCAGCAGCATATATAGAAAGGAAAATCGCTCGTAGTGTCGCTGTAGCTCAATGGATAATGCGTTGGACTTCTAATCCAAAGGTCGTGAGTTCGAATACCACCTGGGAAGGCCTTATTTCTGAGAATGTGATTTCTTTTTTTCTATACTATTTTTTTAGAATAGTTAAATTTTAATTCAAGAACAAAAATAATAACAAACAAAAAAATAGACCAACACCATATATAGAAAAAAAAAATCACTTTTTATTTTGTCACTTAATATTGTGATTCTGTCATATGTATATGCATATTTATATTAATTGTAGCAATAAAAAGTCAGTAAAATAAAATTTTTCTTTGTTAACCTAAGTAGAAATTGAATTAAAATTTTTTTATTATATTACTTTATTGTTCAGTATGCTTCACAACAATAGCGCCATCTCGCGACTGTGAATTTTTGAAACAGAATTCGAACCTGTGTAGTATTGGCTTACTTTAGGAGAATAATTTAGCAATATATATATATATAATCAATTTAAACTCCTAATCTAATTCAATAGTGAAAAGGAAAGCAACTGTAACAGAGGCGAAAGCCAATGGACATACCTCCACCAGGTGCCGCACTCAACGATTCAACGTCAAGGGGAATAAAAGTTATATCAATCCTTTGTGTGTGTCTCCGATCAGAGAAGCCACTCTCTGCCCAGCATACGAAAGGAGAATTATGTGTTTCGGAAATAATTCAATTAATCAAACGATATTCCTCCAAATATAAGAGACTCATAATTGTGTAAGACATCAACTTCTACAATCTTACAGAATTACCCATCTGCATTTCAGAATTAATTTAAAGTAAAAAGACTTGGCGGATTAATTCTCCTGCAAAGAAAATTATTTATATGAACATCTCCTTATTTTTATTCATTAGTATGTTACCAACACATATAGACCTATATAATATACCAAGCTTCTCATCTTTTGTCACATTCATTCATCAACTTAGAAAACGATTTGTCGAAGCGCATATCATACATAAAATTCTTAATCCACAACTCGGCGACTGAGCTGATTTTTTATTTTAGTTTGCAACTTTTGTTAGTCAACGATTGCTTCAAGTTATTTGTACATATTCACAAATCCATATTTAAGTTTGTGGTAACTATTAATATTGGGAACATGTGAATTGTGTTTTCTTTTAGTATATATTTGTATTCTCTGCATCAGGTTTGAAACATTCAATTTCTCGCACTCTAAAGATTTCATTCTTTTTTTTTTTGATGAGTTAAAAATAAGTTGTGATTCCTCCAGAAGTCATGTCTCTTTTGATAAATAACACAATAAAATTAAATGGAGGATTGTTTTTAAGTCATGGAAACTTGTTTAAGTTGCCGTTACGAAGCATCATATTTACATTTTTCTTAATACAAAGAGAAGCATATCTAGAACGTCCGCTGGGGTCGTTTCGATACTAATGCAATTTATCATTATGAATAGCTGTCGTTCAACAAAAGATAGTTTATTAAGTATACACAATTAAAAAACCAAACTTCCGGAAGTATTATCGCACATTTGTTTGACCTCGAATGCAGTGTTATTCGGTTCACAGTGGAAAAGAGTCAGTTATACTGAAATCGTTGTGTCTAAGTCTTTCGTTACATAGCAATTGCTTAACTGCTATTAAGCTCAAATTTAGTAAGTGAAAGAAATTTGCAAAACAAGGTAAATACTTAAATTAAAGGAATTACAAATTCACTAAAATGCATAAAATGTGAAATTAGAGAGTTCAATTTAAACAGCAACTAAAAAAATGTGCCTCACTTGCATGAATATGGTGTGCAGAAAATGTACAGGAAAAATTGAATTTCACTTTATTCATTGCAAATGAGGAATGTACAAAACATTATGCATAAAAACGATAAATAATGATGAAAAAACTCACATTTTCACAAAAATTACGATTTTCCTTATTTTTGAATATTATTGTTTTATTCCATTTTACAAGATTAAATCATTTGTTTTGTTACAGGTGTTCTGTGATATAAAGGGCCATAAGAAATGATCATTACAAGAAATAATATTAAAGAGTCTTAAAACTAAACCCTACTGAACAGAAGACCAGCAATTATATATATATATAGCTATTACAATTATTTTACTTATTTTATATCATAGTGTGGAAACGACACAGGCGGAAGTTTAAGGGTAATAGCAAACCCCCGAAATCGATTACAGCGACATCTTTCATCGACACATATTTTATGTACCCATCCTTTTTAAGTTGGTTCATACAGATACAAATGTTGAATTTTAAGTTTGAATACAAATATCTTAATTGTGAAGAATTTTAAGCTACACGTAAAATATTTAAAAGCGAAAAATTGTTACGACAAATGATTATTACAATTATTTTTTCGAAAAGTTGATTGTCGAAAAGCTTCATCCCGTCTAATGGAATAATAAAATTTAATCCAAACACACACATTTTTTGTTACTTAAAAAAACTAAAAACTTTATGTAAAAAAATAATTCTCTAATATAAAAGTGTTGATTCTGCATTTTTAAAAAATTCTTAGCTCATCATTTTAATACGATAAAAGACACAAATGTGCAACATAATTTTTAAAACAAATTATTCACCTTATTTTGTATCTTCTTATGAACTACATATTCAACATAGAAATATATATATTGCGAAACATGCAAGAGAGAGAGAGAGAGAGTAATTGTATTTAAAAATTAAAGTATTTGAAAGAAAGATCTAAATTTATCTGTGAAATCAACAATTATCACAATGTAGTGTCCGTCCATTTATCAAAAGAAATATTTATAGCAAAAATTTTCATGGACTGTTCATAACCGGAGATCTACGGGAACCTCAACTATCAGCGCCCCCTCTGGCAAATTGGAGGAATCGGTCCCAATAATTGATAGATATTTTTTTAGAGCGCGCTGAATTTTTATATGTGATTAATCCTACTTAAAATTGTATAAATATAATCTTAATTCTCTCTTATGAAACTTGTAACTTTGATTTAATATAGTTTGCCAAATAATTCAAATAACCTTTACATTTTGGATTAAGTCATTGCTTTTTTGATTGAACATTTCATCAACTCAATGCCTATCCCATTTGAAAGAAGGAAGATTTTCGTTACCTGTTTATATTTTTAAAAATTGCTTTCACAAATTAGAGTGGAAGTAATATAGTCGGACCTCTATTTAGCGAAGTCGCTAAATCCCGAAAAAAGTTCGTTATATGGAAAATTCGTGAAGGTTCATCTGTCAATATTCTTTGTAAACCACATAAAACAAATTTTAAATTCATAAGCCCTATATATCAAAAAATGTAATTATTCACACCTTTTTGTAAGTTAAATATATTTATTTTATATATCTTACCTATGAAAAAGAAAGAAAGAAAAACTGCTAGGAAAATTTTTTGACGCCCTTTTCTGTTTCCTGAAGAATTAATGTTTTTCTTTTGATGAGATCAAGAACTTACGTTTTGACATTTTCGAGCTACAATAAGCGACGCTACCAGATGACTGATCAACGCTACAAATGAACAGAGACTAGGTCAAGGACACGATGGACACGAGACAACTCCACTGAGTGTGAAAGGGGATATCGAAGATGTTTCTAATGAACTGGACGATGACGATGGGGTTTATATGTTGCACTTCTTGGATGAATCACCCAGATTTTTATTGCTCTCGGCGAACTAAGTACCTAATAAAAACATTCAAGATTTATGACCACCATGAAATGAGTTAAAAAAAAGAATAACTTAAAATGTTCAGAAATACTGAAAAAAAAAAGGGGGAGAAAAAAAATTGGATCACAAGAGAAAAAGTTCGTCATATAGAAAATGCACTTCGCTATAGGGAGATTATTTTACGAAGAAAATCGGGAAATGTTCTAGGTTCTAGGAAAAAGTTCGCTATGACGAAAAATTCGCAAGATAGAGGTTCGTAATATGGAGGTTCGACTGTATTTACTTGGCATCCCTGCCGGCATTTGAATTTGATGTATTGTATGAATAGAATCAGAATCCACAGTGCAAATGGAAATATAAGAAGATATTAATTATTTAATATTGTATTTGATATATTAATTTTTGATTTTGGAAACTATCAGTCATGTCTGAAAATATTTTAAGTAAATTAAAGAAAAAGAGCGTTGAGGCCTGAGAGCGTTAGTTCCAAAATCGTTACCCTAGTTACAAGATGAATTTCCGAAAGTGGAAGAATCAAATATTTGCAATTCAGAAGAATTGTTAGAAACTCTAACACACAAAATTACGAGTCTCTCAGCGTTGTAGACGCTGAAATAGAAAAACTTCTTACTGTTGAAGAATTCGACACCCAATCCACAAAATCAGATTACCGTCAAAAGGTGGCTCGCGGGCAATTTCGAGCTACTAGAAAAATTATCGAGCTAAAACGTAATGAAACTTTGATATCAAATGTTAACTTTAATCAAAACTCAACGCCTATAACTGATACAAGACAATCTAAATTTAATGATACTGTTCACCCCAGTGGTGTAACTCAGAATACTAGGGCCCCCGTAAAGTCAGGTTTTGGGCTCCTTAGAATCCCTGCCTCTCATCACAATGCAAGGGTTGCGGAGGTGTACGTTACGCCACTGCAGTTCGCATAAAACTTCCGAAATTAACCATAACAAAATTCTATGGTGATATAAACAATTGGCTGATATTTTGCAACAGTTTTGAATCTGCCATCCATAAAAATGATGCTTTACATAAGACAGATAAATTTAATTATTTAAAATCTAATTTAGAGGTGGATCAGTTTTAAGTACTGTGGAAGGTTTACCGATTACGCCTTCAAATTATGATTCCGCAATCGACAACTTAAAAGAAAGGTTCGCTATAGAAGCGATTTACTAGTACATGAACAATCTCCACATTATTAACCCTTTACGCAGCTCTAATGATGTTTATGCTTTTAGAAAAAATTGAATGGGCGTTGTGTTTTGGGCATCTGGACTGTAAGACAGTCCTCAATCCTATCATGATAAGTCTATGATGGGGAGCTTGACGAATGTGGGGTTTTCCTTTCTGCTTAGTGGCATGACGGCGATTGGTTGGGCGATGGAATCCGGGAGGCGTGGCTTCAGTACTTCATCTGGGTTGAAAGTTGAGTGATAATTTTGACTTGGGTGAGAGCTTAGAGACTGCTCTCTGATTGGGTGCTGGGTACAATGATAAGTGACTCCGATTGGCTGCCCTGGGGGCTGAGATACAGTTCATGGGGAGGTGCTTGTCCAGTGTGGGAAAAGGAGAAAAATATTGACTAAAATTATGAAAGTTAAATAATAGCAGACTGAGAAGCAATAAAATATTGCATTAGAAAAGGATATTAAGGAGGGTTGTAAAAGTCAAAGTATTCTTCTTGGCCTTTTAGGTATTATCATTGGGGGGGTAAGGAATTAAATTTTGCATATTAGAATTATTGGTATCAGGTAGAGCGTTAAAAAAATTGGGTTCAATATTCTGAATATGAGTTCTAAACTAGTAATTTAGAGCATTGCGTATGTCGTCATTGCGCATATATCTTGTAGCTTTGACGATCATACGAATAAGAGAATTTTGCAGGGTATCAAGTTTATTAATGTTTGTATTGGCAGCATATCCCCAAATTGGACAAGCGTAAGCTATAATTGGGCGCATAACGGCTGTATAGAGAAGCACTTTTTTAGAAAAAATTGTGATAAAATTTCAGTTAAATTAAGAAGTTTAGAGAAAACTAGCTGGTATATACCCGTTCTTCGTTGGGGAGAATCGAAAAATTAAAGGATAAAGAAGTTTTTAATGAGTTAAGTTTACGTGAACTTTAAATCAAACAAAAAAAAGCCTTTTACATATCTCAACTGAACAAAAAAAAAAAACATTTCTTAAATTTTAAGTCTGTAGATCTAATAGCTGATAAAAAGGATTTTTTAAAAATCTATAACGCCACGTAACCCTCTTGTGGGTCGGTTTTAGAAAACACCTTCCTAAGTAACACATTGTTAAAATTTTGTGTAATGAACGCTTAAAAAATAGTGTATATAATTTATATCTGAATGTGTAATGTGTTTACATTACTTTATATTATATTACGTTATATTATTATAGTATTTATTTTATGTTAAAATTGTAATATTCTTGAGCAACGCCGTTCCTTAGATTATAATGGCGATTCAACGGAAACATAACGAAATGGTGGCGATAGAGCAAAGCTGGCATCAGTTCTGCGACCCTGTTGGCAACTTGGCGATTGATTGAACGGTGCAGAAGTAGATATGTTGTAGCGCAACGTGGTGGGGAGCTACAACATATAGGACAGCAAAGTCCTTCTCCACAAAAAATACATATACATTCATATTTTCGTAGCAATCGGTTGTACGGTGTAGGAGTGATGTGATTTCAAATATACAAACATCCATTATATATATATATATAGTTTTAGGTTAATCTCTTTAAAAGAGAGATTTGTCAAAAGTATATTCTGTGTACTACAATTTAAAAATCTCCCCTAAAGACATTCTAACAGAAATCGATAGAAGTAATAGTGAAAACGCATATATAGATGTCAACGTGTATAGCGCCATTCTTACATTCCCGGGAAAGAGCGAAAATGATCAAGTTTTTGAGTGACCTTTCAACCAAGTTTGGTTAATCCACTCCAACGAAAGTAAACTTTCTTTCTTTTTTTAATGGGCTGCATATTAGCAACTAAGCCTTTGCAGACATGGCAAGTCCCTAAATGTCTAGCCATTTCAGTGGTGGCATCATCTATAGTGGCGGCTCTCTCTCAACCTATATTTGAATTAATTTAATTCAAATGCTAAATATTGCCATTATTTAACTTTGGTGAGAGTACTAGGCAAAATTCATATTCAAGGGATGGTTTACACGACATATAATCACATGACATGCTTACCTACGATTTTCGCATCCAGAAAATCTATCGAATCCAGCCAGGGTTGAACCCGCAACTTTAGGATAATGAAGAGGGTACGCTATCTCTAAGCCACCGGAGCCGACCTGGAAAGTAAACTATTTGACTTTGTAATTTTCAGTCGGACATATGGATTGAAAGTAAACTATCACGTCTCAAGGAGCACAATAAGAAGGAATTATCTCCCTGTTCTACCTCGGATTTAGTGTTTACTGATATAGGAAAGAATAAAAAGTCGATTTGCGCGTTTTGTGACGAGTCGTCACATAGTAGCGATGCTTTCAGCCTTACTGATAAATTAGATAATGAAGAAAAGGTTTCGATTATGCGAAAGAAGGGAGTCTATTTTCGATCCTTATTTAAAGGTCTGGTGAATAAAACCTGTAAATTCAAAATTGTTTGTTCCTTATGTGGAAATAGACTACCTGATTATGTGTAATAGAAACAATATTCAGAATAAAATATATACAATTACACCCTAGATGGAAAATAAGGTTCATTCAAATCAATCTTAACTTTCTGAAGTATATTTACAAACTTTAATCGTTGGTGCATAGGGAAACCGTTTACATGGATTATTTAAGATTAATAAAATAGATACAGGAAGCCAGATCACATATATAAGCAAGTATGTTGCCAATATTATAGGAAAATGACTACAAACGTAGTATGAATAATGATTTATTAACAAAATGAGGTATGAAATATTTAAAGATGTATTAAAAAATAAATGAGCACTTCTTTCTCCTGCGTCTATAGCTTAGCGTCTCTAACGTCTGTCTGCGTCATTTCCCGTGTGTCGTCCTTTTGTCGGACATTCCTGGCGGGGTGTGACGTCAGTGTGGACTTCTCCACTTAAAGTAACAGGGGGAGGGGATGTGACAATGCTGTTATCCAACCTTACAATATGCTAAGATTTGAAAAAATAGGAACGGAAAAAATTAAAATGGTCTTTTCGGTGGTGTTGAAATATTGGAAAATCATAATCATTACCGATTGAATTTGAGTAGATTAGTTGGGAAATATAAGTGTAAATTTAAAGCTTTAAGACTTTAACACACACATTTTTTGAGCAGCCATTTCGCCCAACTTTTTGAAGCATCTGAGGGTGAAGAGTTGCCGTAAACAAAACGACAAATTCTGGCGTCAACTGTGCTCTATCTCCACATTGAAAAATTACTCGCCACTAGCCCCGCTGTGCGGTCGCTAATTTCTTAAAAATCTTTTTGCGAAATGGGTGTTTTTAGGATTCAGTAAGTATTAAAATTTTTCAATTTCGCCAATCAAAGCGCTATTCATCATTTCATTCCATTTTAATACGCATATTTCTGATGCTGCGCCTAACTAAGACGAGGCTACCATCTTGTTTTCGCGTAGGAGACGAAAACCCCTATTGGCTGAAATTTTGAGCAATTTTAATTTTGAACATCTTTTTGAGTTCACTAGCAAAAAGTTTTTCGAAGCCGCTGCTGTGGCAACTGAGTAGAAATTGCTTGAAATCGTTGGTTGAAAGAAAAATTGCTCCAAATACATGTAAGTGTGATAAGGCCTTAAGACCAAACAAAAAAATTTGCCCCTCGACACCAAGAATTCATGACTACATTTGATGACCGATGTCCATTTATAGACCTAGACATGCCACTATCACCTAGACCTAGACCATCATTACTCATTCAGTCAAAAGACGACAATCGGTTGATCCGGTTTATGCCATTGTAAGTCAAGTACATTTATTTGTTTCGGGTTATTGTTTGAACGAGTGTTTGACAAAGGTTATACTGTGTACTGTCTACTGCTAAAGGTCATAGGTGGGGCCTACGTTTGTGTGGGGGCCCAAGACATACCTTTGCGTAGCTGCCAAGGGTCTCAAGAAGTCTTAAGATGCCCCTGCCTGTAGTCATCAACTACGCCAGGGGTTTTAAACGTCGCAACCCAAAGCGAACCTTTTTGTGGCCTGGCCAGTATATCCGGTACAGAATAATATATAATAAAATATCAAAATTTCTCCCGAAATAGGAAAATAGTAGCAGAGAAGGGAAGCCAAGTGCCAGAGCGTAAACATTAAATTTTTCTTGTTCTTTTATTTATGTTTATTATAATACATGATTGGGGCCATGGGTTGACTAGTGGTTAGAGCATCGAACTCCAGACCGGTGTCACCAAATACCCTCCGAGTACACACGGAGTACATGCTCATTAAATCAGTGTGTCCGAAAGTCTTGTAGGCAATAGCAGAAACCACGGGTGCAGGGCTGGATAATATTTCCTTCCTCTCAAGTTCCATGCCTAAATTGTGGAGATGGAGATAGGTGGTGTCGCCATTTATCGTGTAGAAATCCAACCTGTTCAGGCTCAGGCAACTTTCATTCCTTGCCTTCGGGAAGGACAAGACAACAACATAATACATAATTCAAAATAAAATTACGTTTCGATGAATATTAATTTTTTTGCGTCCCATCTACAGTTAAACCTTGTTTGTTTGGCCCAAGTTAACTTTTGAGTTTGACACCCTTGACGTATAGGAATCTACAATGGTAAATGTTACCAATGAGTAAATGTTTACCAATTCCTCACGTGATTCCAACTTGGCGGCGCTTGTCTGTGAATTTAGTCCATAAATAGGATATTTTTGAAAACTTGATCAATACACTCATGCTCCTGGTCGAGAGCGAGAATTAATATGAGTAGAAGAGTGCAGTGGGGGTAAAATTCTCATATTCGCGCGCGATTTGTTGTAAATTATCCCGGAATGGGAAAACAAAATATGTTCGATTTAGCTTTCTTAAATTAATGAGAAGCATTTATGTCCTCAACAATAATTAAATTTTAGTCACAAATAAAATTTCTTGTCAAATCCGACAGAGAAAAATGTTTCTTAATTTCCTCGCATAAGCAGACTCGAGCAGAAATAATCCTAATTAGGGGAAAATATTAATTTTATGATAATGTAGCTTTTACATCTGTGTGATGTATCTCGGAAAAGACAACTCTTCTATGCGCCTATTTTAAAAGTATATGGAGAGAGTGCTAATATATCAATTAAAATTCCACTGAGTGAATGAGAGTTATATTAACTTCGAACTATAAAGTTCACGAGGACAAAGACAAATAGACAAAGAATATCAATTCGTACCCGTACGACACCGACAGCAAAAAGAAAAATTGATATATCTGATTTCTTGACAAACAATTTCTCACCAAATTTTTAATATATTATTTTTAAATGAGTAAAACACTCAGAACAATGAACTATGACCAGGCCACTTAAAAAGGCTCGGTGGGCCGCAGGCTGAGTATCGCTGGTGTAAACCAATATTTCGTCTTAAGCGTTTTCAAGATAAAAACGTATTTCATTGTATATATAAGCCTCCAAACCACCATTTGGATTTTATGATATATTGTGTTTAGAGCAAAGGTACTCAACCTTTTTCTCAGCCGGACCGCATACATATAAGATAGATATTTCATGCTGGCCGCATCATGAGGATTAAAGAAAAAAGCATTATAAGACCAATGCAATATTGCACACTTAAAATGTGGAAAACTGATCAAAATTTTAAAATGCATTTTTGGTTTTAGTACTATATATATATTTTTTTTTCGGTTTTAAGCATTTTTTCCTGAGTTATGGGGGTAGTTTCAGTTTTGTTTCATCCGTGACTAAACTCCTAGTTTGCATTCTACTGTCATACAAACATAGCTGCATTCCCGTTTGATAATTTTTTTTTCTTTTGACAGTCTCGCTTATTTTTATTTCAAATATTAATTTATCAAGTGCAGAATGGCAGCAAAGAAGAGTTTTGATTGAATTTCGGACTGAAATCAGTATCATTTGTTTATTATTAAAACTCAGTTTTACCCATAAAATATAGTCCCTACTCCAGTTCAGTTAACTTCTTCACTGTTTTCGGTTATTACCAATCTTTAAAATGTCTTGTTAAATAAAACTGTGACGATTAATCTTGTTATTTGTATCCGTGCGACATCGACAACAAAATTGGTATATCTGATTGCCTGATTGATAGAATTTCTCACTACATTTTTAAAACAATGTTTTTAAATAATTTAATTTTTTAATGCAATGGACCCTCAACGGGCCTCTAAGAAATGCCTGGAGGGCCGAAGGTTGATTTTCGCTGGTTTAAAGGGTTAATCCTTTATCTACCGACGGTATAGGTACCACTCACTTTAAAATTACATGGAATAACAATTTTTACGAATATTGTGACGATACTTAAGGCCGTATCACACGAACATTTTCCACGCAATTTTTTCGTCCAATTTTTGCCCGAATCTGAGGGGGAAGGGTTGCCGTAAACAGAGCTACATGCTCTGACGTCAGCCGATCTCTATCTCCACATTGAAAGATTACTCGCCGAATTTTCTGCTTCGGAAAACGAACATCCAAAATTATTTCTTTCATTTCGCTTGCGTTTTTGTTGATGGGTGTAAACAGAAATGGAGCACCATTCTATTTAAAATATTATACGCCGTTAAAATATTATACACCATTAAAATATTATCCGGCATATCTGAAATGTTAGACGAAACCGAAGCCGCCATCTTGTTTATGACGTAGGGCGCCGAAGAACCCTATTGGCTGGAATTTCAAGTAATTTTTATTTGGAACAACTTTTTGGGCTCGCTAGCAAAAAATTGTTCTAAAGCCGTTGCTATGGCAACTGAATAAAAATTGTACGAATTGGACGAAAAATTGCTTGAAACGTGTACGTGTGATACGGCCATTAGCAGGAATATTCTTTGAAATCTACTCTTCCAAAATATATGAAAGCATGGGTTCTATGATGAGTATTTTAGTGGAGAAGAAGAATAGATTTATAGCAGAAATTGCGTTTTCAGCTGACAGCGTTTTCAGCGGATTGCAAAGATTATCATTTTTGTCCCGAAAAAATAGTTAACGTCAAAATTTAAGTGCCCTTTTTTAGTATGTTAATGATGACTTTAGAAAACGATTTGACTATTTATTTTAAGTGAACAGTGTATATAATTAATTTTACGGTAGAATATCTTTAATTAATTAATTAGCTCTAACGAATTAAATTTCCCAAAATTGAGTATTTTGTTTATGTATATCCCTTAATTTTCAATGTAGTGATCCAAAAAAAAAATTGCATGAAGAAAACTGCAGTAACTCATAATGCGGTAGATAAAGGGGGTTTTAATTGATATAAAATCTTCAAGAATTCTTTTTACTTAAGATTTTAGATTCAAAAAAAATGCAAAAAGAAAAAAATCCACTAATTTTTTCCCAAAATATCTTTTATTTTTTAGAAGAAACAAAGCAGTGCTTATCTCTGAAGTAAAAATTAAAAAATGTATATATGAAAATAGGGTACTTAAGGATTATCGCAACAATGCCAACGTTCAAGATAACTCGCTAAGTTAGAGCAACCCCGATTTTGTGTGTTGAACGTGCTGAATGAGTCGCCAATACAGTTGAGATATTACCAAAGTACCAAAAATGAGTGGATCGAGACAGCGCTAATGCACCCAGATTTCCCATCTGTTCTCCAAATTATTATTTATTTTTGGAAATATATCTCCTGATTATTTATCAAACCTCAGTTTAATGTGCAATTAATTCAGTTAATGAAAAATTATTTATTGTTTTATAACATAAATATGATTGAAAAACCCAAATATATTGAATTATGTAAATTTCATAGAAATATCTACACTTTTTGTGTGTTTTGAGTGAAAAAATTAAAACATAGAATATTAGAAATATAACCTTAGTTTATATATAACATGTAAATTAATTCACCTAGATTTAAATTCTATTCTTTTTTCAAAAGAATTAAGTATAAAAGGTCACCTTCAAGTAATTTTTTAGACGTAACTTTATCAATATAATATAAATACATCTCTATATGTACATGTATTAATATTATATAAATGTAACATCTAAGCTATTTTTTTTCCAACACACACATTACAATATATTGAGATAAAATATCATATTTAATTGGATATATCATATTTTAATTGTATATTTATGCCAGTTGTTAAAAGTGAATGACTTGAAAGAATAAAGAACCACAAAAATGAAAATAAATTAATCTAATTTATTAACTAAACTGAAGCAGGATTTGACAGCTATTGTTGTTTAATATTGTTTACTTTTCTAGTAGTTGTGTGAATTTTTGAGTGTACCTGCAGTGTATCTTTTTCTTTGTGTAGAGAAATATCCAGGTTGTTTTTCAATCTTATTTTTTGATATTTATAGTCGAGGATTCCATCAGTTTAACTCTTTCATTTTTTTAAATGCCATTTCAAACGGAAAGGGCGAGTGATGACTTGATTACAAAATGAGCAGATTAAGTCTCTTCTATGCACATTCATTTTAAGAAAATAAATATGAAAAAGTTGATTTCAGAAAACTACAAAACAAATTGACTAATTAAAATTACAAGAAAGATTCTAAAACAATTAACAAAATAAAGCAAAAAAAAAAAAATTAAGAAACCATAAGTAAAAAATTATCCAAAATATAAAATCGTTTGACTAATACAGTCATACAAAAATAGTAAGACAATTATTTTAGTTTTCATATTGCGTAACAGAAAGCGCTAGCTTTGCATTAAAAAAAAAACTATGTGGGTGCATTAGCGCTGTCTCAATCCACTGATAAAAAATAGCTGTCCTATTTTTGAACGAATTGGGATCCTACATGAAACTGTTATGTCATGTAATTTGAAGATAGTAAAATGATTGTAAGCACATTTTTTTGTACGTCTGTAGGAACAATATATTTGGGACTTTCACAACTATCTCTCTCTCTCTCTCATCTCATTCTATTAAATTCTTCAAATGTTATGAACATTTTTCAATTAAATGATGCAACTTTACATACCACTTTTTTAGTCTACTTAAAATAAATTACTATATAAATTAATGGATCTTTATTAATTAACAGCCAGTGAGCTGAGATGTACAGATGCTGACATCTTAACAAGATATCTCATTAACCGAAAATGTAGTAAATGAGAACTGCAGCAACTATCCAAACCTGACAGTCTTAACAAATGACTACATAGCTTCACGAAAACTATACAAACCTGACAGTCTTAACAAATGACTCTTTAGCTTCACGAATATGCAGTAAATAAAAACTTGCACGAAATGAAAAAGCGACTCTGAACATCTTGCTCACTGGCTTTTTACCATGCATTACTTTATGAAGTTAATTTTAATAAAGAAAAAATTATTTTTGAATTTATTTTAAAGAAAATTCGCAGAAATTTTTTTGTAAAAAAATGTCATATGTTGCAGAAATTGAGATTTTAATAATATATATCAAGTTAATTACATGTTAAAAACAGTTATATTTTATTTAATCAGAGTGAATGAATAAAGTCGAAAGAGTGGAGCAGAGTTCCGTAAAAAAAACAACTGAAAATCATCAAAAAGAAGAAAAAGAACTTAAAAAAGTGTACTCAACTCAAATTTAACTCAAGACAGAAGCAGATTTTTCTAATTCTGAGCAATGTTATGATGGCGTCAAAATTAAGCGCAGACTTTCAACAAAATTATTTTTTGGCGAGCTACCGAGAGGAGAGAAGTATAAGAGGGCTTCTCTATTCAAAATCGAAAGGCCAGGTATTTTGTTTTTATTGCCTTATCCTTCAGCATGAGGAAAAACGTGGAGTTTTAGCAACTGTCTGTAATGATTGGAAGAATTCTTTCGCAGCGTGAGAGGTCAGACGACCATAGGGCAAATATATTGACTTTTTTTTGTTAAGAAAAGGGGCCAACATAGTCCAAGGTGCAGTCCAATGTCAATATGACAAAGATGTAAAGTATTGGCGAGATCTCCTTACTAGAGTTATCTATGTTGTGAAATTTTTGTCGTCCAGATGCCTTCCATTCAGGGGTGATGACCAGCAACTGGGATCTACAACAAACGGGCTTTTCTTCGGATGCCTTGAACTCATAAGTGAGTTTGACCCGTTGTTTTCTCAACATCTTACAAAATATGGCAACAAAGGTAAAGGGAGTACATCTTATCTGTCGTCTGACATTTGTAGTGAGTTCATAGACGTGATAAGGCCCCTCTTTGGTGACCATATCTTTGATTGTCAGCGTGAGTTAGAGGTGTGGGATTCTCTAAATGAACAGACATTTTAAATTCTCAATATGACTTTATTAAGAAAAAATATAGCTTGAATCTCTAACAATTTAGATAAATTTATATAAATGAGAATCCATAATGAGCGAACACACAACCGGATCGCGTAACTTAGACCACTTTATCTAAATAATTATATTATCCGCCTACTCTCACTTCTGATAATATTACAAGTCCTAATATGAAATATATATAATCAGTCCTACCTTAATTCAAATTAAGATTCAATCACTGTAAGAAAACGTCTGGGCGCGCGTGTAATGGTATGCACCTTGTAGCAATGGCTGGATATCCCGGTAACTTTACGATAGGCTGTCAATTCACGTTCGTATCTCTTCCAAACATAACTTTCCCTAAATTGCCATTCTGCTTACTGAAACTTCTGTTCTTTTAAAAGCTATCTTATTTGCATTTATTATTCGCATTTCGCTTCTTGGATTTTGGATGGAAAAGAGTTGCCATTAATCTTGGCCGTCAAAGAACCCAGAGGTTATGTTAAAGAAAAGACGCTTGAGCCGTCACAGGCAAAAGTCTTGCAGGAAATCTTAAGAGATCAAACTCGCAAGAGAGTTACTTTTCCCTAATTATTGACTTTATACCCGACGCTTCACACACCGACCAGTTGGCTGTAGCACTTTGATACGTTTCTGTCAGAAATGCCTGCGCTAATGAACGTATTGTACGAGTGTTATCAGGTGTCCCTCATAAAGCTAAAGGTATGGAAGAAGTAGCCCTCCACTTGCTTGAAGAACTTAAACAAGATTTGAAAAATTGTCGGTACCAAAGTTACGACAATGCTTCAAACATGTCAGGAGTGTACTCGGGTCTTCAGTCGAGAAAACGAGAAAAAAAATGTCTTTGCTGAGTTTGTACCATGTGTAGTCTATTCCTTAAACTTAGCTGGTTGTTCTGCTGCGGAAAAAGCCTGCATTTAAGCTATTGTATTCTTTTCTTTTGTACAAGGATTTTATAGTTTTTTTTTCGTCATCTACCATAGATGGAATGTATTAAAAAATTATGTGTGAAGAAGAAATGAACAAAAGTTGAAAACTGAACATAGATTTCTTATGTTTAAATCGTTCAGTGAAACTATATGGTCTGCAAGGGCAGATGTTCTCAGAGCTTAAGTTACAAGTCGTAACGAAATCAAGAACGCCCTTGAAGATTTAAAAGAAAACAATTCTCAGAGACCTGACACGCGAGTTACAGCTGAAAGATTCCACAAAACACTAGAAAGTTTTCAAACTACTTATTAACAGTGATTTGGAATGAAATCTTACAAAGGGAGGACAAAACTAGTGAGATACTGCAAAGGGAAGAGCTTGATCTCCTTTGCGCTACTAAAGAGTTACAGACGTTATCTTTGTTTTTATCTGAAAAAAGATTCAACTTTGATGATTACGAGGCAAGAGCATTGCAACTAATTAACGTGCATGAGCCCATGAAAAAAAATCAGAAATAGGAAATTTTTTTTCAGATGAGAAAAGAGACCAGATTTTGAGAGAATGTCTCCAAGAGAAAGATGTTGAGCTAGAGTTTTCTTACCAATTACTGACAATCTTATAGCGCAATTAAACAAAAGAAAGGATTGCTACGAAGTCCTCAATACAAGAATCGAGATATTCAGAAATCTTAACGAAAAGGAGCAAGAAGTCGCAAAACATGTGAAATACTTGGCTCAAAGCTACCCTAAAGAGATGGTTGAAGAACAATTTGTGCAAGAATGTCAACATTTCAAAAAGTATATGAAGGTGGAAAAAATAACAAGAGGAATCTTTTCCTACATCAGGAAAAACAAGTTGGAAAGTATCTTCCCAAATTTAGATGTCGCAATGAGGATTTACTTGACTCTTTTTGTGACAAACTGTAGAGCAGAGAGAAGCTTTTCTGCCCTCAAGAGAATTAAAATGGACATGAGAACTACTATGGAAAATGAAAAGCTTAATAGTTTAATGATGCTATACATTGGAAATTGATTATAATGATATCATTAATGATTTTGCAATGATAAAAGCTCGAAGACAACCTTTGTTGCACTAGTACAATGACTTGACTCAAATGTCAGGAAGTCTAAAAATAAAAGATAGTAAGATAGATAACAAGGTGAATGATAAACAGCTAAAAAGTTAAGATAATTTTTCAGTTCATTCAATAATGTATACTCTATACTATAATTCCATACCATTTTATTAATTTACTGTAATTTACAAAAGAATTGGGAGAGGTCCGCGACGCCAAAAGATAAGAAATGAGCAAGAGTAATCAGACCATGTCACTCTCTTTCCTTACGGCTGCCAGCCCGGGACACAGGTGGTGGATAGTAGGAGGACTCTCCATTAAGAAGACAAAGAAAGGGAAAAGAATAAGAGAGTTAAGAGAAAATCCCACCCGAACCAAAACTGGCAAGGTAAAAACTGTAGGAGGGGGATCTCTGGAAATAGTGGGAGGGGCGCAAGAATTTAAAGTGCCGAGGGCACCGGTGAGGTTAAAAACGACCCTGACATAGGTAAACAAAATGCACTTGATTTAAAAGTAGAACCATAATATAAGAATTTTTTTAAATTTTGAAAATCTTTATTCGATTATTAAATTAATGTTATCTGAATATTGTAAGAAAAGGACAAAACTGGCACAAGTTTAATGTCAGCTTTGAATTTAATGTAAAGCCTTCGATTGCATTTGTCACGTGACCATCATGAATTTAGCCTATTGGCAGTGGCAATTCAGAGATATCCAGCAGCTAATGATTATTCTGGCTGTAACGATCTGAAATATATGTTTCAAATTAATTTGCTATTTCTTCTGAAAGTAAGTTGTGTTCTAGATTAGTCAGGATTGATATTTTAAAAAATATATAAATTTTGATCAAAGATTCTTCTAACATCAAAAATAAATTACACAACTTGTTTTAGAGGTATAATTTTTGATTTCAAATCCTGTATCATAATTCTCATTAGTTTACAAATTATAGTTTGAAATTGTACTTGATGCTTTAGTAAAAATTTAGATTTCATTTTTCTCAATTACTAATGAGTTGCAAGTTCGTAAATAAACATTTCTGTTCTATTTCATTATTCTAAATACTCATAAAATAATTATTGGAAAGAAATTGATTACCCTAGTAGTTCTCTCCATATACATGATGGGAAAAAAATCCCAACATCAAAAAGGAGTTGTGCTACCTAAAAAATGGCGTCGATTCAAGGTTCGCATTAGAAGAATAAGTGTGGTGCTAGCAGTGCCACAATGAGCATGCAAATCAAGCTCGCTTTAAATACGCGCTGTACAGTTCATCAGCGTTATTTATCGTGAAGCATTCGATATTATCTCAATCCCATGTCTGGAAATGCAGATGTTGCAATCGATGTGGAAATCTGCTGGCTGGATGCTGCATTCTGATTGGCTGAGCCAATCGTTCGCTAAAGTTCGAAACGAAAAGTTCCAAGTTTTTGCACGAGAGACAGTTGAGTGGAAGCTCTCTGATTATTTATCGTAAGGATTTGACGTAGAGAGTTGATATTAGCCCAAAACTCCTCTTCACAGAAGACGAAGAAATCATTATCAATAGCTCACTAAGTTTGAACGAGGTCGTGTAAAAAAAGATGCATTTTCTTTCTGTGACATTGAAGAAAGTTTTGGCAGGAATGTAGCCACTGCGCATGATTGTTGACAGCAATAGTCAAAGGAAGATACTTTCTCAAGAATACCGGGTTCCAGAAGCAACGTGTCTCTGCTGAGAGTGAAGCCAGTTGTGTTCGGTGAATAGCTATAGAGCATCGTACAGCGTCTGCAGGAGAAATTCGAGCTGCAGTTGGCAGCACAATGACACAGCAAACTTATAAATCGGTTAAGGTTTTACAATTCAAGAATAGCTCTGAGCCAGACGACTTGTAGCGTGCAGTTCATTGTCTCCAAACCTCTGTTATTTGCATTGTCAGTGGTGTCAATCCAGGACTCACTGGAGGATGAAGTGGAGATCTGTTGTGTTTTCTAGTGACAGCCGGTTCTGTCTTTGTGCCAGTGGTCCCGTGTTGCTTAGAAGGAGGCCAAGTGAGCGCTTGCAACTAACCTGTCTGCGGCCTAGACACACTGGACCTACACCTGGAGTGATTAATGATTCCAAGCACCCTGACGTTAGTCTAGTGATTCAACCTGCTGCGCTGCCATTTAGGTACAACATACATGTAGATGTTTTCCAATGGGATAATACAGCTGTTATAACCCAAACGATTCTACAGAGGGATGTGTTGTCTTTGCCTGCTAAATCACCAGATCTTTCTCCAAACTCTTTAGCATAGCTACAAAATACCGCCAAAAACTAGTAAAGTACCGATATAAAATTAGAGTCATGAACATAACAAGAAAGAGACTAATAACACGATTTCAATACAATGATAAGTTAAATTTTTATTTGAGTTGAATGTCAAAGGTTTTCTTTTTTGTACTCTTTTTTCGAAAATTGTCAAGTACATTTATTCCTATTAAAATACAGCACATTTATTCCTATTAAAATGCAACCATATTTATTTTTAAATCTTGAAGTCTGTCTTCAAACCGAAAAGGCAAGGCAGTATACTTTTTATTGCTCAAAGGGTCAGATTAAAAATGTGTCCAAATGCACAAAGTTATTTCAATTTGAGATTTTGCAATTGTTACTATGAGCCACAGTTTCAGTTCTACAATTTTCATTGTTATAATATTTGAAACAATGTATTTATGGATCGTTTTTCACCTCGAAGTAAATGAACAGTGAATGTTAAAATTGTCAAATTAGAATGCCAGTTTGCATCAAGCTCAAATTTTATGACTTGTATCTACAGAAAATTTGATTCGTTTCGTAAAACTCGCAATGGAAGGCATTTTGTAAGAATACTTACCGGCATGTTAATTGAACACGTAGAGAAAGGAATATATACAATTATTTGTAAATGTTTTTAAAGATTGAGTTAAAAATTCAGAAAATGGATAACTTATAAAACAATGTCAAATTTAAACTTGTACTATTAACCACTTCCCAGTTTTGCCCGAACGCCTCTAGGGCACTTGAAATACCCCTCCCCCTTTCGTATTTTTTTCTCGTTTAGGTGCAATGTTTTTTAACGCTGCTTAATAGTGAAATTTCATAGAATAGTCGAATAGTTAGAATTACAAAAAAAATGTCTAAACCGGTTTCAAGGTTAGGTTTTACTGCATTCTTTTAGACTAGATAAGGCGGGAATTTTTTTTTTCTAGATCGATGTACCGCATTCTACGAACACTATTTCTTTTTTAAAATTTTGGGCAAAAAAGAAAAATGAGTAAATTTTGAGAGGCTCATAACAGAAAATAATTCAAATATTGACTCAGAAGTGAGTCTAAAATTTCAAAGTTCTGGATGTAATGAAAGTTTGTTAGGACTTCTTTTGGGGGTAATAGAATGTGTCAGCATCTCACAAAATTCCCCAAAAAAAAAAAAAAAAAAAGGGGACCCTCACTGAAATAACACAAAAAGTATTCCCCCTTTTAATACATCATTTGGAATCTTTTGTTTTAATCAGAAACTGGGAGGGAAAATTATCTCTCTCTTTTTAATTTCGGGCGATTTATGATTGCCTTTTGAAAGACATGGACGAAATGAGAAAAAGGGCGAAGAATTTTCCCGTCCTTACGATTGATAGAAAAAAACTTTTTAGAAGCGATTCCTCCCACTGACAAAAAAATTGAGACCAATAAGGCATTGTGTGTTGTTCAAAAAGAAACGATTTTGGAAAACAGGGTGAAAAAAAAACACCGATATTTTTGTACTGCTGGATGCTGGACTATGCTTGTCTCCCTGTTTTAAAATTTACCACACAAAAACATAATTTTAAGAGAATAACTAACTGTAAGTGCAATATTTTTTTTTAAATCTAATATGCATTTTTGTAAAGATTCTTTTGAGTTTGATAATTTTTTCGGAAAAAAGACAATTTAAAGGAATATTGTGTTTTTTCAATGAAAATAAAAATTAGCACAATTCTTTAAATTTAATATTTATAACATTTCTGACTGCTTATTTGAGTTTATATAATTGATTTCATCTTAAAAATATTTACAAAAAATATGCTTTTTTTACATAAGACAGAAAAAAGAAACTCTTTAAATGGTTTATATTATGAATAACATTTTTAATAACAACTTTTTCTCATTCAATTAGGAATCATTATTTTACAAGGATTTTACCCTTTCCCATTTTAAGTAATTCGGATATCTTTTCAAGACCCCCTAGAACAGTGACGGAAACAGAAATTTTTCAAAAGGGGGGGAGGGATCGAGGGTCGAAAGTCCACCACTTTCAATAAGCTGCCAATCATATACTTTTGATTTTATCAACTGTTGGGAACAAAAAAAAAGTAAAAAATAAATTATTGAAGAAATAATTAGCCTTAATTAATAAAATGAATTATTGATAACAAATACTTAATTAAATTCTACATACTTTAACATACATTTTTTTTTTACATACACATAGGATTATAATCAATAAAAAAAAAACAAGGCTAAATGAATATAAAAATCCAAAACTATATACTCTTCTTTCATAAATACACAAATACAGTTAGGTAACCAAAACTTACTGAAACAATAAAAGAGCTCAAAACTGTAAAAAAAAAAACAACAACTTAAAATGTGAAATAAAAATTATTTAATTGTGTTTACATATTTTTTAATATGATACAAAATAATCTTCATTTATATAATATTTATCCTCACACATTTCCAATATAGTTAAATTTTATTTTCAAAATTATTTTCCTGTAGGCTTATTTCCTTTTGATTTTAGAAATTTCCCTTGGATATATACTCTCGGAACACATATGCTTTCTTTGTGGTTAATGGTTTCTCTTGATACATATCTATTCACAATAGTTTCAAATCCAGCATCAGTTATTAATTTCTCTAGATATTCTGAAAGAGAAACATTTTTAGTGAAACAAGGTAGAAAATGTAAATCAATGAAGTTACAACTAAATTGTTATTGTCTCATAATTTGTTTTTTCAACATTAAATAGCTTTTAAATAAATCCAGCTTTTAAAATGTATTTTCTATTTTAGTCTGTATTTCAAAGCACACAAAAATCGATCTTAAAAAACACACCCTTAGTATGTTACAAAATCTGGTTAAAGTATATTCACACATTATTTAGTATACAATCAATTAAAACTATGTTCAACTTTTAATTTTAAAGCTTCTAATTACATAGAAATTGAAAATTTTTAAATGAAGTAGTAAAGTAGCTAAATTATGTTTCACAAATCAATATTTAAAAAAAGAACAATTATTCAGGCCAGTGGTTCTTAAACTGTGTTAATGTTAAATTTTTCCTCTTTTATAGCCTCTGAAAGGCCTTGTGGAAAAATGGAAAGATATGCCATACTAGACTAGATCACTAAATTGTCCCTAATAAAAGAATATTAGCACTTGTATTTTGATCAAGAATATTAAGTCGGGGAGGGATGTTCAAAATCTTTGGGGATCTAGATGGGCAGCTGATACATAAAACGGGGCGATCGAAAGTTTAAGAACCACTGATTTAAACAGTATGGAAATCGTTTGAAATTATTATCAAATTATTCAAAAATAGCAAAAAACACAGAAAAACCAGAATTAATTATTAGGTTTTAATTGGTTTCAACATATTTTTATAATTTTACTGATACATAACAGAAATATTTTTTGTTTGAACTTTAACAATGCTGTTAAAAGTGTGTAGTATTATTAATTTCCTGGAACAGCAATTATAATTACCTTTTCATTAATGTTCACAACCATTGGTTTTCCAAAAAAAACTTTGGTATGAAATATATTAGCTTTGAATAGCTCTGAGAAAAATTACAATTTTATACAAATGTATGATAAAAAAATCCCTCCCCCCTCTTACACTTTTTCCCCCAAAATATATCATTGCAATTTTAAATTAGAAACATATTCGAAAAATAAATGACATCAAATTTTAAAGGCATTGAACTGTTAATCCAGAAATACAATCATGATCATTAAAAAGTAAAATATTAAATAATTTACAAATAATGAACAATTTAATACATCTTCTACTTTACAATACATTTTGCATAAAGATTTAACATTAGAATTACTCTGAAAAATGGATTTTTTATACATAAATAATAACAAGTATATTATAAAATGTAATTGCATTTCCTTACAATTTATTACAAAGTTAGCTAATTTAAAAATCAAATTTTTCATGACCTCACTCTTCAGTTGAATTTCCACATTTTATAACTTGGATTTTAGGAATATTAATGTAATATTTTCAGAAACTCATTCTATACCACTACTAATGAGCAAAGGAATTTATTTTACTCATTAACTATAAAAAACATTGAATTAACATTGTTGAAAAGAAAAAGCACTCACAAATCTGTAAATAGTAAAATTGATACAAAATTTAATTAGTTCAAATTCAAAGTAATTATTCATACAGAATTGGATTAACCAAATAATTATAAATTTCTCTCTATTGCATGTATATGATTCTAAAGAAATTTTGCTTTTTAAAAAAAGTCTATCTTTGGAATAAAAAAAAAGTACTATACTTTATTTTAATATTTCCGACAAAAACATTAATTCTATAACAAAAACGAAATAGTGTGATAATTATTTAAAAAATTACAACTTATGTGATTCTTTTATTAATTCAGATTATGAGTGGTAGTGATTTCATAATAAAAAAAGATGCTAGCTATATTTTTAAAGATTGCAAAAATCTCTATAAACTTACCTGTATAAATTATTTAATTTTATGATAAAATTCTGAAGTTAAATAAAAGCTATATAATTTTAAAAACATTTTTAATTTACTGCAATTATTGCTGTATTACACTTCAAGGAATACTCATTTTTTAAAAAAAAGAAAATGTTAAATTTGTTAAAATAGTTTTTAAAGTTACAAAAAGAGAGAAAATATTTCAAATACAGTCCAATAATGAAGATACATACAAAGGCACAAAAAATGAAACTTTGTGATGTAAAATCCATTTCAGTTTTCAGAAATAAACAGAAGCATCTTTGCAAAAACATTATACATGGGTTTACAAAAAGACTTATACAAAATAAATAAATAAATAACAATGAAGCTTAATTTTTAGTGCATATTTGCTGAACTTTAAAATTAAAAGAAGGTAAAGTGTTATATATATATATACCTAATCACACAAATTAATATTTTAAATCAAATTTCACACAAATTCAATGTTAAAAGCATATCTATTCAAAAATAAATAATCTCAAAAACACTCAAAATCACTATTAGAAAGTTACTAATTAACTGACTAAAATATTTTATTTTCTCTACTTAAAAAATTACCAACAAAGCTCAAAAAATCTAAATGTTTAAAATATAAATAGGTTTAAATACGAATAACTAAAAAATAATTAAAATAAGAGTTTTGCCCCCCCTCCCTCAGTTTTTTTCCATTTTACAAAGTTGCCAATTAACTGGAGACTTTGTCAGAATGTAAAGAAAATACCATTTAAAATTCTGTTATAATAAAGTGATATGTTGAATAAAAAAAAGTAAATTTTTAGACAGGTTTTTTAAAATTAACACTGAATTTAAATCAAATATATATATTTCAATAAAAAATAAAACATGTCCATTAAATATTAATATACTGCAGCTAATCAATCAGATACTTTTTTAAAAAAAGTTAAAATATTTTAACTGTGTATTTTTTAAAATATTTTAATGTACTTTTGGAAATTGTTTAAATTAACTATTCAGAAAGCTTGTAATACACATTGTTTTTCTTATTTAAAATTTCTATAAACACAATTTAAAAAAAATTCAATAACTTAAATGATATTTTTAAATAGTATAAAAGATAATATAGAAAGCAAAAGTTTCAATCCTTTTAACTCTAGAAAATGTTCCTATTGATATTTATTTTCTTTTTCTAATTACAGATTAGAGGGAAAATAAGTTAAAAATAGTAAATTTATCGAATACATATTATTATGTATATTAAAATAATTACACACACGTTAAGTTTTTAAAACAGGTTAAAGGTTGCTATGATCCACAGACCACCATATCAGTTTAGGTATGAATTCTTGAGTAACTACGTGGACAGTCCTAATGTAGTGTTCAATATGAATGTTTCTCATTAAAAATACTCATACTGAAATATATAAAGTACGATAGAAGTTTTTAATATAAGATATGAATGATCATCATCATTTAAATATATTACACTGTTCAAAATACTCAAAGTAGATTAAAACAATATTAACAGTTAATTAATTGATGGTACATTACAAATATCAAAATATATGAACATAACACACATTATTAAAATTTTATAAAATAGACCAGCAAAATAAAAATTGAATTTCATCATTTTTTTTTTCTTTTTCTTCTCTGGAAAAAGTTTAAATGAAAAAAATAAAAGTAACATTTCTTAAAAATCTTCAAAAAGGAAAAATGATTCAAAATGATAGAAACTTTGCTAAAACAGGAATACTTTCACAAATTTTTTAGGTGCAACATTAAAAATAAAACATATCTTGACTTCTGAAATAAAAACTGCTATTTTATAAATGCATGTTTCATGGGACTTCACTGGCATGACAGCCCCAGATGAGCCTTGGTCTTCCGTAAAATTTCATTTTAAATCATACTGTTCTTGGCTAGTTTTTAAATTTTTCTCCCTAATAGTTTTCAACTCTTTTTCCCAGCAGTCATTCCACCTAATTTTTACTCTCTTTTTTTGGAGGGGTACCAGATGGTTCAGCCAAGAGATCATTTTAGTGGCTCGATTGCCCTCCAATCCATTTTTCCAATCCAATCTGTTGATTTAATTCTTTATATAGTTATAAATTTAATATTTGGCTCTTTAAATAATTTGTAAATTTTTGAGTTGTTCTCCTCCAAAAATTATGACACTTCATTCCACCAAATATGCTTCTTAAAATTCTTTTAAATATACCAAGAGTTTCTTTATCTTTCTCAGTAATTGCTACCACTCAGCTATTAGGCTTCAAATATAAATATTAAATACTGATAATATTATTGAGTTTGCATACTAATATTATTAATTTTTACAAACGACCATATCAGTTTAGGTATGAATTCTTGAGTAACTAGGTGGAGAGTCATAATGTAGTACAGTATGAGTATTTCTCATTAAAAATACTCATACTGAAATACATAAAGTACGATAGGAGTTTTTAATATGATATGAATGATCATCATCATTTAAATATACTATACAGATCAAAATACTCATATTAAATATTAATATTAATAGTTAGTTGATATTAAAAGACAATTGGTCTTTTAAATAAAGCAAACCAAAATTGATTCATTGCCATTATTATATTTTTAAAATTTTAACTGAATTCTTTGAATTCAGAAATGAGTAAAAATAGCTATTACAGAATAATAATATTGAATAAAATAAATAACTATTAGGGAAGTTACCTTCAGAAAAATAAAAAGCTCTAGTTCCATCTTGTCTTACATAGAAATTTTCATCAAGTTTATGACCTGGACCAAATCGCAGCATGGCTTGATCATACAAACCATAATCTCTAATTAGAAGCATGCCACCTGGTCTTATCACCTAGAAATAATAAGAAAATTGTAAAATTTGTATGCTTTGCTTTAAAAGATATTTTATTAGTTTGAAATAAGTAGAATTTTTAAGGGGTTAAATATGATTCACATTTCTATTCAGAATAAATGTTACAATTTTTGATGATATAAAAATAAATTAAACACTAATAATTAATAATTTGTAAATACATATTTGCTTTTTGTCTTGCCATCTTAAAAAATTTTGAATAACAGATTATTTAATAGTTAAGTTTATAAAAACTAATATATAAAAATGGCAAATAACAAAAATATGTGTTTCACAAAATAGGTAACATCAATAGTTCTTTCTTATTTTAATATCATAAAAACTTATTGTTTGGGATAGTTTTTCATTTATATTTTAAAACTTTTCTTTTGATGTAAACAACACTTATGGCATTACATTATTTAATACAGTTTTCTTTCAACAAAATTCAGTCTAGCAGGACTTTCAAGAACATCTATAGATTTGTTTATAAATTTAAGATATTACACTATTCTTTTTTTAAAAAAACTATTCATTCATTATAAAAGATTAAAAAGGATAATAATAAATATATCATAGTATTTCCTTCAGTATTAAATTGAAATATCTACAAAATTAACCAAATTTCAAACATATTAGTATAAACCTCAGTAACATAATATACTCATAAACATTAATATGGATCATGAATTAAATTGATATGTCTATAAAATTAACTTAAGTTCAAACATATTAGAATAAACATCAGTATAAAAAAAATTAACAAAAAAATTGCAGAGAAAAATGTTAATTCATAACTATACCATGTTTACCTGAAAATAAAAACTAATTAAAAGCTAAGCCCAAAAATAATCTTTCTCAGGATGTTCATAATAAATGCCTTATTTAAGATAGCTGCTAAATGGGTACCAGATATGAAGTTTCATGATATGAAGGTCAAAATGACCAATGTAAATTCAGATACAAACTTTGGTACATTTAATATCAAATGGACTTGTGTGGTTGCGATTGATTTGAATTTTTGGTATTTAATATGGCTTTCTTGCAACTGCTGATAAGCATTTGCTTTGAATAATAAATTTATAGGAAATAGCATATTAATCCTCAGATAATGGGAATGCAAAAAGAAAAAGAACTGTTCTGGCAAAAAAGAATACAGCTGTAGAAGACTCTAGGGCAAGAACCTTATGGCTTTCTATGAAAAGTATCAGAGTATGATGATACTAATAAATTGGTGGACGAAGCAACTGCTAAAAAGTGTAAGTGAAGATCAGATCTCAACAAATATTATTTTCTGAGCTGGATAGCATTCATCTATTAATGATGCACTGATAGAAGAGCATAGAATTTGATTGCTCATAGGGCTGATATCAAAGTATACACCTTTGCAGTCCCACTACAATTAGACTTAATGCAAGAAGAATTCAAAACATCATAATGCTAAATGGACCACTTCTTTCAGCAATGTAAACTATGAGCTTCATGAAGATGTTTCTGATGATACTTACAAGATTATATTTGACATTTTTTGCTGCTAAAATTCATATACAAATAAGTCTTATTTTCAAAGAAACATAGTACTAGAGTGCAATTGATTTTTATAGAAACTATCTATAAACAAAAACATCTAAAGACTTCATGAGGGCTTGGACTGCTAGAAAAAGATAGCCCTGCCCTAAGGTCCTTACAAGTAGGCAGTATATAACATACATTGTCAAATACTCATACAAACAGTAACTCGAAACAAATGTGCATGGCTTACAATTGCACAAACTGGCTCGACCGACTGCCACCTTTCCACAGAAAGATTACTGATGGAATATCGTGGTAAGCATAGGTCTCTGAATGGATGACCATCATCACATAATAATATAATCTTGTCATTGATCTAGTTGACAATAGTAGACTAATTTCCAGTTTTTTGGATAATATGTCTGAAAATAACATTTGACCATTAAAGCTTTTTGGTAATTACCTTACTGAGGCTTTCAAGAATGAGATGAAGCCTCCATCCATCCTTAAGACATCCCTGTTTATAAAGCACAGCATTACAACAGGTGTTCTTAAATTTTTTCCAGGTCAACATTCCTATTAATCTTTTTTTCCTGTAATGGGGCTACATATTGGTATTTCTACCTTTGCAGACCTAGTACATTCCCCAGGAGTTGGTATTACTTTATAGTACGGCACCATTTAGGTGATACTAATTACCACAAGTAATTTTGAAGCCCAGTTTCTTCCCTAGAGGGAGGCACCTGAGCTCTGCCGATGCAAAATTTGTGCTTAGAAATTTAATTTTGCTGAGAGCATCCAAGCCAAACAGACACTCAAGGGATCTTTTTCATGCTGTATACTCATTTGACATGGCCGCTGTCAATTTTCTGCATCAGGAAAATCCACCGACTTGGGCCGGGGTCGAACCCGTAACCTTGGGTATAGAAGGCCAGCGACAAACCACCTACACCAACCAGCCGGCAAAAAATCTTATATTATAAAACTAAGAGATCAAGAAATCAAAAACTGCAAAAAACTAAAATTGAAAATTTATACTTGTTCACTTGAACACATTTTGCAGCTAGCATTATTCAGAACAATTCTCTTTAAATGTATAAAAAAAATAGTTATCTTTTATCTCACATTTTTTAAATCCAAAAAGATTTATCCTTTTCCTTTAGAGCATCCTGTTATTTTAAATTTCAAACAAGTATATTATTACTAAAGAGTGTATCTTTCATTAGAATTTAACTAATCCCTTTTTAATTTTTTGGTATTTCTCTTTCCAGGTTAAGAACCTCTACTTAAAAGTAGCTTTAATTATGGTAAAATTTGATGACATAATTTTAAAAAAAAAAATAAGCCAATATATTGACATGTTTTTGTAAGATTAAAATTAATATTGATGCTGCAAAGAAGTCTAACAATATTTAACTCTCAATTCAATTTTTATATTTTCATATAAAAATAACAACAATTACAAAGAAAAGAAAAGAAAAAAAAAATAAATTCAGAATTAATGGAATAGGATCAATAACAATTATTATTACTCATTTACCAAATTTGCTCTTTCAAACATATACTTGCTTTTACAATAAAAATATATCAATAAATAGATTTTCTTTTTATATTCTGCAAGTAGAAATGAAAAATGAAAAGATCCCCATATTTCAAGCTTTGAATGTGTTATAAAAAGATATTTTTGTCTACATCCCTAACTTTTATATCTTGATTATTTGTTATACCTGTAATGAATTTAACTAACTGTAATAAAAATCATAAGATCTAATGAGAAATTGATGCTACAAGCAGGAAAAAACCTCTCAAGTTGTTGAAAAACTTACAAAGGGGGGGGGGGGGGAGTTCCTTATACTACAAGTATACTACAGAAAGAGGTCTTCCAATACAAGTGAAATATATTATTTAAAACACACCATAAATCAATTATTAACAGACTGGGAACAGATTATAAGTTTACCAGAGTTTCATCTACTCCCCTAATAAATAGATATTGAGACAACTTAATTCTAGTCTTTAATGAGTTTAATTTGAAAAATATGAATAAAATATAGCTAAATGTTTTGATTTCATAACACAGAAAATGGTTTAATAACTGTGAATAAATTCCATCAAATGATGGAGTGCCTACTGTTTGTGTAGAATTTCTCATTTAATTCAAATAACATGTTTTGATTTTAAAATGTTATTCAATCTGCGATTATCTTTCAAATTTAATACCTTTCAATTTTATTATAATTACAATTGTTTAATATTGTGCTAAAAGCATTAAATAGAAAATATAATTCATCATATAAATTTGTCATTATATACTTTTATTAAATACACTGGTGTGAAAAAAAAGCAACAGTTCTGATTTTGCCATAATTCAGCAAATAAAACAAGCTGGAGACAAAAATTCTAACTATAAGGGAGTATTACTTAAGGATGAAGAAAAAATAGTAGCAGAGTATAGTACAGTATGGAACAAAGGCTTTATGAACAGAATGGTGTAAGTACAAAACATTATCTGACCAAGATAGAGAATATCAAACCAAAGTACCTTATTAAGGAATATAACCCAAAGTGTAATGGCTGTGTGGCACTATCTGTTTATACTCAACACCAGATTAGCTAACAATTCTTTATGTAAGAGTTCCCATTCAGTTTCAGTTGTCTGGTGTTCTCTAGAGCAGGGGTAGCCAACCCAAATGACCTTGTGGGCCACTTCGAAAAAACATTATAATCTTGCGGGCTGCACATAAAAATATGTACCTTTATATCAGATTTGGAAACAAAAAAACATTTATTGGAGTGAAAATTTAAAACAGGATGAATTATTATTATTATTGCTTTCATTATTTTTCATGTATACAGACATAGATAATATAATAATTTTTATATTAATATAATAATGCAATGATCAAATAATGTTTAAAATATTACAGTTGCCATTTTCTTGAAAATTGCGGTGTTCCTATTGAATTGATCTTTTGTTACTCATTGGTATGAAATTTGATAGTGTTGTCACTCGCAAACAATTAAGTATACATTGTCCTTTATCTTTACCGTCCTGAATATTTCCCTAAACTTTAAATAACATCTCTCATCATTTTGGGGCACTCCAAACAGAAAAGGAGGAGGAGAAATGAAAGTCCCACACATAGAGAATCATGTACCATCCATAGTAAAGGATATGCATAATGCAATTCAGAATTTATCAAAAAAGTAATTTATTATAGTAAAATCAAATGTAACTGTTTGATAAAATATAAATCTATTTTAATCTAAAGGACATTTCTATTACCAAAAAGGATTTATTTTTAAACAAGAACAGGTAACAGGCAAATACATTGTAGATTTATATACATATATAAATTTTCCCTCAAATAAATTTCAAAATGAAAAAATTTTAAAAACCTGACATTTAAAATTTTTTCAAAAAGAGTCGGCGGGCTGCATTTTACGTACTGGCAGGCCGCGTGTTGAACACCCCTGCTCTAGAGGATGCAATGATGCCACTAGGCATCTCTTAAAAGTATCTCACTCATGTTCAATGGAATTTAAAGCGGGCAGAGCACACGGACCAATCCAATCCACAGATATCTTCACTTTCTGGAAGCTACTGGACCACAAGGTACCATGCAGTTGAGTGTTATCATGCATACAAATAAAATCTGGACCAATGGTATTGTAGTACAAACTCCAGAAATACTTTTTACAACTCATCCTGAAACAGACATATAGAAGAATACTTTATTCTAAAAACGATTTCTGGTAAGTGAATCTCTGTCGAAAATCAGGAGCTCCATAACATTTGTTGTTGTTGTTACTTATGCCACCTGATCGACAGTAACATCAGATCAAGGTTTACAAAATTCATCATGGCAAAGGGCTAGATTTTTACGCCTGTCGTTAGCCTTAGCTTTGAGCACCATTCAGGTAACAGTACAATTTTGCTCAGTTCAACCCCAATTTTGTGGGAAAACACCCTGGAGGTGGTCAGGAACCTCCCACCTTACTTCTCCTTCCGCCAACCTCACGAGAGGGCTTGTGGCTCAATGGCTATTTAGAGCACCCCCATGCAGCGAAGGCACTTTTTTTTACAAACATCCATGCCTTCTCCAAGATTCAAACCCAGACCCTACAGCACTGCAGTCAGCATCACTAACCACTATACCAGATGGGCAGTACATAACATCTGACCACCATAATGCCACCTACCCTCAGGATCACCGCAATAATCATTTTTCGTCATGTTAGTGGGATGAAAACATGTCTCTTCTTCCATTCATATCAACTGGATTCAGGAGTCGTTCTGCTGGGATGAATAATCTTCTCATTGGTAAGAACCATTTGTAGCATTCAATCTTGTGAGGATTCCCACTTAAACTAACATGAAGTGATATTTGACATTTCATTTAAAATTTAACAGCCACCACCTTGCAATGAAAATGTAGTAAACAAACCAGGCTCTAAGATATAAAAGTGTGAGAGAAAGAAACAGGGGTAGAGAAGTAAACAGCGGTTAGTTAATTGAAAGATTTACAATTAGCTATGAGGTGATATACCTTTTGAAGATCGGATTTATCACAGCTAGTGATACATCATTACCAAGTGCCAAGCACTTATAGATGCCAATAGTGGAAAGTTTTCTGACAAGTCTTATTGATCATTGGATTTGAGGCTATCAATATATTTGCAGGTGCTTCTGTCATTTTGTGGAAGCAAGATTTCAGTATTTGGCAATCTATCAGATCAATTTAAATTTGATTATTTAAAATTCAGTAGATCATCCTCATGACTCTTATGTAAGATAGATTAATATATTTGTTCACTAGCTTCATCATTTGTGTTTGTGGTTATTCTTAGTGTATGTGTGTCATGGCTGTACTCCTACTGGAAGTCAAGTTCGAGTCATACCTTGAGTGTAAGGCCCTCGGAGTTTGATAATCAGACTTTGCAGGGGGGGGGGGCACAGTTACATATTGATGAGATATTCAGTCTTTTTATTCAGTACACCAATGTCAATGTGCTGTTGATAGACAGACTACTGTTAAAGATGTGCAGCATTCAGGATGGCAGGTGAACAGGCCACTTTTATAAGGGCATTTGGCTAAAGTAAATATGGACAGACATCTTTCATTCAGTTGATGCATGCAGTTACTGAATAATATTGCCTGCTGTCAAGTTTTAGCCTCTTGTTGTGAATGCAATGATAGATTGGTCATCATTTGTAACTGTTTTCCTTAGCCAACCACCCTCATTTTTATAACTGTACCGATCCTTTGGAAGGCTTTCCTAGCTTATGATACAACATTTTTACAAATTCCAAATTCTTGGGCAACACTCATCAAACTATTCCCATCCTCAAATTTGCTAATTATTTTTCCTAATTTTAAGGAATTCTGGTGGTTTTTTGCAACTACACTGCTGGCCACCGTAAATGCAACACCCTCAAGGAAGCATGCAAATAACATGAAATTTACAACACGCATTAGCGGAGGTGAGATATGCAAATGATTAGAATTTCAGAGCAGACACACATCACGCACGCCTGCAGCGCCACCTCAAAGCGCTATTTAAGGCTTGGAGATTTCGACAATTTCAAGTTCGGCAATTGTGTTTTCCTTGTGGTTTTTTCAAAAAACGATCAGTTATGTCTCGTAGAAAACAGCGATCAGCTTTAGATCAAGTATCCGAGTTCGACAGAGGAAGGATAGTGGCTTACCGAGATCATGGATTATCTTTCAGGGAAATCGGTAGTCGTGTTGGACGAAATCAAACAACCGTAATGCGGATATGTGACCGTTGGATGCAGGAGGGTACGACGGACCAACGTGGTCGATCGCATCCTCCTCAATGCACCACTTCATGTGAGGACAGGCAAATTGTGCGCATGGCAGTGATGGATCGCTCAGTCACATCACGAAGCATAGCACAGCACATTGAGTCTGTAACGCATCATTCAGTGTCTACGCGTACCATTCGACGCTGTTTACAGCAGAGTGGTCTGTCTGCAAGATGTCCATTGCTTGGTCTATCCTTGACGCAGAACCACAGACGTCTCCACCGCCAATGGTGCGATGAAAGAAGGATGTGGGCGGCAGAATAGAATGAAGTTGTCTTTACTGACGAGTCACGCATCTGTCTGCAAAATCACGATGGTCGGATTCGAGTCTGGAGACACAATGGAGAGAGGATGCTGAACAGTTGCGTTATGCACCACCACACTGGTCCTGCACCGGATATTATGGTATGGGGCGGTATTGGATATCACTTTCGCACTCCTCTGGTAAACATTGCCGGTACTTTAAACAGCCAGCGCTACATCTCCGAGGTGTTGAAGCCAGTTGTTCTTCCTTACCTTCAGGGCTTGGCCACAGCCATATTTCAACAGGATAATGCGCGACCACACGTGACATGCATTGTCCAAAGGTTTTTCGTCAATCACAAGATTGAATTGCTTCCCTGGCCGGCTCGCTCTCCGAATCTTTCGCCGATAGTAAACATGTGGTTCATGGTTGCTCAATGATTGACCCAGATTTCACCCCCAGCTGCCACACGAGATCAACTTTGGCAACGTGTGGAAGCTGCTTGGTCTGCTGTACCTGAAGAACACATCCAAAGTCTCTTTGAATCAATGCCGAGGCGTGTGGCAGCCGTGATCCACAACAATGGCGGCTACTCTGGCTACTGATTCTGGCAGAAACCACGCTTCACAGAAATCTATAAATTTAATCATTTGATACTTGGTCAACATGTTATCTACAAAATAAATTTTGTTGTGCTATCTCTTGTCTTTCTTGGTGTTGCATTTACGGTGGCCAGCAGTGTATATTGCAAACACGATCTCATTTTCATTTGTAACAAATGTCTGGATGTGCAATTTTCCTCCTTTTTAAGTTGTTTTGAGCTGTACACATTGATTCCAGACATTTGTGTGCCCTCATACAGCCACTGATTTCATGATGGTAATATTTATATATCCATCACCTTTCTACTGAGTTGGTTTTTAATTGCATTGATTGCCCTTGTCAAGAATTTGAAGGATATTTGCTAAAAAAATAGCTTCATTCCCCAATATTGCACACTAGTGTACAACAAATGTGATACTGATCATTAAAATAAAGAGACATAAAATTATGAGTAAGAAATAAGAATAAAAATAACCAGAACATATATAAATATTTTTAAAAATAGTTGCATTTTAGCAAATTTGATATTTTCTTTAATTCATTAGATATAACAGCTATGTTACACACATATGCATTGATCAACTACTATCAGTTGAAAAGCATTCTCAGCATTCAGTAAAAATTCAAATCTTTGCAAAAAAAAAAAGGACAAATACAGAATAAAATTTTTAGAAATGTTTCACCAGCATTAATATCGATGTGTGAATTAATCATAGGGTATACTTTATTGTAAAATGCAAATCATTTCAATTAAATAGCTCAAAACATTACAAAATAAAATAACTTTTTAAATATTTCTCAGAAAGACAGTGTTTTTATGAAGCAATGAAAATTTTTAAGAAAAAGAATATTATTTGTTCTTTTAACAAATAGTTAACAGTAATTTTCATAACTGAGAAATTGATCTATTTTTTATATATTTACTTATGTTATCTTCCTGTGAGTTATTAAATAAAACTTATCAATCAATTTAGGTCAATGTTCTAAAACATTGCATTATAGAAATTTTGAATAAATAAATAAAACAACTATAGATAATATTATTATCAACAATTACCTCAAATACATTTTTTAACACAAAATGCATTTTATCTGGGTGTATTGCTGATAAAACAAATATCATGGTAGTGACATCTACTGAATCAGGAGGAATTTTTTCAGTCAGCATATCTTTTGTAACATCACAAACAAAAGCATTACAAATATCGGGATTATACAAGTCATTATCCTGAAACAAATATAAAAAGATAAATACGTAACATAAGCTTAAAAAATAAATATGAGGTAAAGTGCTGATAACTCTTTCGTATTCTACATTTCTTAAAAGAACAAAGCCATGATAGTTTTTTAATTTTATTCGACTTGTCAAATGACACCAATAAGAATGAAGTTTAATGTTTAATAGAGCAGCATGCATAAATTACATATAAAAAAAAGAATTGAAATGATGGAATATCATGTAAAAAAATAAGCAATTTCATAGATTTAAAAAAAAACCCAATAATTTGATCACTGGTGTAACAAGTTCCGAGTGGGCCCTGTATCAAAATTCCTTTGGGGTTCTTTTTCATGAGAGCCTTGTTAGTGGGACTGTAGTTAAACATGTTGGGGCCCCTTGGGGACTTAGTATCATTGATATGGCTGATATAGCGATAGTTACACTTCTGAATTTGATATAGTTGAATGAATGCTGCACTTGGAATATATATAACAGAATATCTAAAGTTATCCTCATAACTTTAATCTTGCCAAGTGGTGAGGTTGATATGCTGAGCTTGTATTTATGTTTATATACTTGTAAAAGGATTTTGGATGAATAAAGTTTGCTTAGGCTAGTTTTACAATGAATTACAGTGATGCAAAATATAATTTCATATTAATGAATCTTGTCATTCTGAACTATGGTATACAATATTAGTGATATCTTAAGTGTCAAATTTCTATATCAAGTCAGAAAATTTTGAAACCTCATTAAATTAAATGTGTACAAATTACCATATTTCCACAAAACTATCATTAAAATTCAACAGTAAGCAAACAAAAAGTCTACTGAATTAATTTATTCTCTCCCTGTTCCAAGTAGTAAATGTCAAGTATTGAAATCTTTATGCATTATAAAATACAAAAAGTCTTCTTTTTAAGGCTTTTTGTATGTCCTGAATGAAACTGTAGATTTTCATAAAGATGACAAAATTAATTTGATCAATAAATCTAATATATTTATTATTTTTCTTTACAATAAAATATTTTAATAGCAATTTTTCTCAGATACTTTTAATTACCATGAAAAGTAGCAAAAATATGATTATTGAAAAACATGTTGTTACTACTGCCGTCTGTCTGACGATGTCAGATCAAGGCCCACGAAATTTATTGCGGCAAAGGGCTAGATATATGCCTTTCATTATAGCCATAGCTTTAAACACCATGCAGGTGGCAGTATGCTTTGGCTCAGTTCCACCCCAATTTTGAGGGAGAACACCCTAGGGGTAGTCAGGGGCCTCTCACCTCTCTTCCCCTTCCACTAACCTCACAAAAGGATTTGTGGCTCAATGGCTATTTAGAATACCTCCACTCAGCAAAGGCACAATACATTTATAAACATTCATGCCTTCTCTGGGATTCGAGTCCAGGCTTTATGGATTAAAAATAAATAAAATATAAACTAAAACAAAAGTAATTTGACATTTTGTCTCCACATGTTAGGTATACCTCCATGTTTTTTCCCTTTTATTACATTTCCAATATTCCTTCCCAAAGTTCTTCTTTATATAAAAAAGGACTAATTTATTTCATTATGTTAGCCACATAAAATTCCAATAAAAACATTACATTAAATTTCATGAAATGAGACATGTACAATAACATAATTATTTTTATATACAGTTGAAGAAAAATGAGTTCAAAATGAATATTTTTGTTTTTGGAACAGATTATGTAGTCTAAAATGAGAAAAATTCTATAAAATATTATTACAGCTTATAGTGAAAATTATTAAGTTTACAGTTATGAAATTTCTAATACTGTTATTTTAATAGTATTGCCCATAATCTTAAAATATTAAAAAAAAAAAATTTATTTCAGGTAAAACATAAAAATTCCAGAAATTTTTAAAAAATTCCTCTTTTTGGAGGAAAATTTACCATTTTATTTCAGTATCAGAAATTAATCCGTTTAAATAAAAAAAAAATTGCATTAGAAATTTAGAATTTTTGATGATTTGGAGATAAATATTAGTAAATGCTCTTTCAATATTATGATTACTTGGAAAGAATTTTCAATAATACATAAAAAAAAATTAATATTATAAATAACATCACCAGAAACCATTTTAGACGAGACTTAAGACAACATGGCAGATATTATATTAGTTAAACGTTTCTGATCTGAAACACAGATTTCAGATGTTTGTTTAAGTAAGCATACATAAAAAAGGAATTTGTATTTAATGGCAGAAATCATTTTGGACTCCAAATAACTTTCTTTCTGAATAGCACTAAGTAGCTTTATCATTTCAAAAGTCATTGTGTATCATAGGCAGAATATTTTTTAAGTTGATAACTTTGGCTGTAGTGAAATGGTACACCTAGAACTAAAGTAAGATGTTATAAAAACTGCATTTGTGAGAAAATTGAAACTAAAAAAAATATTTTTTTTCCAAATTTATGCATAGTTGATTTATTACAAATTATTCTAAAATAAAAAACTTTTATATTTTCTAATCAACTACTGAATATGAATCAAAAGAAAAAAATAACCATAAGCAATTCATTTTAAAAGCAGATATGTTGATCAAATTATAATAAATATGTAATAAAAAAAAACCCACTCAATTGATAGTTAGTACAGTTTTATTCTAAAAGGAATTTGTAGTACAGACCAGTCTCTGTTTGATCTCTGAATTTCAACAAGCACCCTGAGTACCTGTAGTCACTATGTATTATCATTAGTTTCAGAACAATTTAAATATTTTCTATCTTGTGTAGGCAAGGAAAAAAACTCTTATTTCCCAAGCAAAAATTACTAAAATATTATCAAATAAACATAAACTAATAAAAGTAATTTATTTTCATTAAAAAAATTTTTCTACATGCATTCAACAGTCCATAAAAATTAAAATTCATTCCGTAAATTTATGCAACTATTCATAATTTTGTAACACATTTAATCAGTGGTGTAACGGTAAATATTAGGACCCCTTGTAAAGTCAGGTTTTGGTCCCCAAGTTGGGTCTCACAAAGGACTGCAACTTGGTATCAGTTAGGCTTTGGGCCCCCCTGAAACCCTGGGCCCTAGTACAATACGGGGGTTGTGGGGGTGTATGTTACACCACTGCATTTAATGAATTTAATATATAAACACTAATATGATAAAAATTTCCATACATTTAAAAGAAAACAAAAAATAATTACAGACTAATATCAGAAGATTTAATTTTTTATTGCATATGTGGTATGTGTCATTTACTCCATATTAGCAGTTACATAATATAACTGGTGAGCCCTACCAACAGCATGCAATATTTTTTTTTATCTTACAAAACATTATATTCTTTTTCAAAATGATCAAAAACACCCTTCTTAGTGTTTTTAAGTATATGGAAATATTACTAATAGAGAATAGAATATAATATTACTAATAGGAAAGTAGAATTTCAGATTTCAGAAGGTTTAAATGGTGATAGAACAGGAAACAAGAGTAAGACAAATTTTGGTTTACACAAATTCATTTCACAAACTTATGATTATATATCATACTTCTAGGATCCAAAAACACATAATGCTTTATAAATACAGATTTTAAAGCTTTAACTTTAATACTACACATAATTGCATGACTTAAGTAATGAATTTGAATTCTGTGCGGCTATAATTCTTGAAGGTAGAACACACACATATATATATTTTTTTTTTCATTTCAAATCATGTTGCAGTTGTTCTTATAAAAGTAAAAGGTAATTTATAAAAAATGAGATTGTTTTTGATGTTTTACTCTTAATAGTAATGCAAGACTGAATGCAGTATCATTAAAAAGATGTTAGGAACAGAGATAAAAAGTTCTTCATCATTCTTAATAATTTCCTGACCTTGCTCCATTTAATCATCTTTTCAGCTTCTAAAAGCACTTTCTTATTGAAGAAAAATGCACTTTTTTTTATAAAGGGGCAGAAATTTATTAGTTGAATATTTTGATTCCATAATTTTCAAACTTTAAGTGGCCAGAATTGAAAATTTAGTAAACAGAAAAAGGAAGTCTGTAGATGAAAAAAAGAAAAGACTAATACACATTGTTAATTAAATAAAACTTTTCATACAATACAAAAGTTAAAATTGTACAATGAATGGTTTTAAAATAAAAACTATTACTTACATAACAGATGTATAATTTATCTTCTTTATTTTCAAGTATATCATGCCAAAGCTACTATTATATGAAAAGATTCAAAATATTCACTGATCTGCATTTTATAGTTAGCTATAACATTAAATTTGTAGATGACAGAGCACTGGTAGCCAGGAAAAGAATAAATCAGTCAGCCTTATTATTAATCAGGGTAAAACTATTGGAAATGCTTACACTTCAACCAGTGGCATAACGTATACCCCCACATCATAAGGAGGCCTAAGATTTTAGAGGACCCAAAGTCTGACTGATGCCAAGTATGTACCCTTTGTAAGATCCAGCTTGGGGATCAAAACTTGATTTTGTAGGGTAGCCTTAATATTCTCCATTACACCACTGACTTCAACTCATCTTTTAGTAGAGAATTATAAATTTAAAACAGTTGCAGAATTCATTTATCTGGGTTCGACGTTTTATAAAAAAATTGATAGTCTACCTGAAATAAAGAGACAAAATTGTTGCCACTAGTAAAGTTTCCTATGGATAGAAGCATTTACTTAGATCTGGATTTTTATCTAGAAAGACAAAGTTTTCTACAAAAGCCAAATCTGTCCTGTCCTGACTTATGCTTCAGAGACCTGGACTATGACAATGAAGGAGGAAAAAATTTGGATTGTTTTTGAATGCAAGGTTCTGAGAAGCATTTTTGGAGAAATTAAAGAAAATGGTACTTGGGGTAACACTGAACTATACTGAACATTCAAAGAGCCAGATGTTGTTCATTACATTAAAATAAGCTGCTTTAACTGGACTTAGCTTGTTAACCATTTCAATAACAGTAAAATTCTAAAAGAAATTTGCTTGGTTAGACCAGGAGTAGGCACAACCTTGTAGTTGTGGCACAGCAAATCAATTTGATTCAGGGTGCACAGTAGGAAATATCAGAAGCAATTCGATTACTGCAACAATCTATGCAGAGTTAGAGAATAGAGGTCAAAAATGTGGATTTAGAGTTTTGTTATGTATTAATTATGCATCATTTAAATAAGTTTATTAATATAAAAATAAACAACATAAAATATTACTCTATGCCTTCAACATAAATAAAAATTTTAAGTTGTACATATATTATGTACTGTGTATTATTTATAAGAACATTTACATTAAAAAAAAGAAATAAACAACACAACAAATAACTATTTCTACTATATAGTTAAGTATAAAAACTGAAATTTTAATGTGAAACTTGTCCCTGCAAAGCTCAGCTTAACCTCCTCAGACCTAAGACAAAAATAAAAGCTTGATATTTTGTAAAAGGTACTTAAATAGTTGTTTTGATCCCTATGATGTAGAAAAGTGCAATAAGAAAAATTTATTTTTAATTTATAGAAGCTAGGGGGGATGTATCACATGTGATACAAACAAATTTAACAAGTCATTATGCTTTAATATTTCAGTAAAAATTTCTTTTTTTGCTGTTAAATAGTAAAAAGTACATATACAAAGAAAAAGCATATTTTAAAAATAGTTTAATATTTGTATATTAATAAAAAAAAAATATTTACTTCGATGACGTGCAAAAATCCTGTTTTGATTCGGAGATGCTACTAGAAATCGCTATCATAGACAGGTACTGCCATTTGTTGACTAAACGAGGAAATAATATGAGGTATTTCGCTTTGTATCTCATGTGATACAACTGGTTCCAAGTTTGTTTTTGCAACTCAGCCTTAACAAAAAATTATGAAACTTTGGTATCACATGAGATACAAGTGGACTGAGGAGGTTAATATTAGCAATATCAGAGGTATAATTTGTGACTCAATTTCACACAAGATTCTGAATGCTTGGTTCTTAAACAACTTCTTAGTTAATTCAAAATATATTTCATATGAGAAAACATTTGTTCACTTATATATGTAGACATATAAATAGTCACATACTGAGTCACACTTAAACAGAGAATATTGTTTCTTCATACAAACTACATTCAAGAAGATTCAGAATCGTTTTATGACAAAGAATTGAAAGTAAGAAATAGACTGAAAAAATGTATGAGGCATAGAGAGGAGAGACAGAGCTATAAAGCTTTATCTAATAACTTTATAGAGTGGCATAGATTGCTGACCCCTGAGTTAGACCATATAACACTAGAAGAAAAAGACAGACTTTGATAAATAAATGCAGTAGGGGAGAATTGTTTGGTACTTTAAACCAAGAAATGGAGGAGTTTGACTGCAAGTAGAGGTGGTTTGAAATGTCTGGTTCAAAAGGCCTAAGCTGTGCTGTCACACAATGGATGATGATGATAATATATCAAACAAAAAAGACATTTTAATTTTTTAGATTTTATGATTTCATACATAAAGTCATACCTATCTTCACCAAACTAACTAATGACTAATTAGTTAGAATGGGCTTATAACTGAAAATAATAACACAGTTGTTCATAATAAACGAGATTTAAAATTGCACAAGAAAAGAATCAGTATTAAATAAGTAAGTAATGTTTGTTTACACATGCCAATGTTTTATTTTAATTTATCATTTGATTCCTATATTAAAAAAAAATATTACAAGTAAACAAGAGTTCATCAAATTCAGTTTTCTCATGAGATCAACTTGAATGCATTGGATTGACCAGTAAAAAGAAAAAAATATATTGGTCTTCACAAACTATTTTTACATTTTCTTTTCAGACCCCAATGAAAAATATTTTTTGGAGATTCTATTTTATTTTAATAGAAGTAAATTAAAGATAATTTAATTAAAACAACACACCTTCATAATATATTTACATACAACTTAATAATTTTACAGATGTAAAAGCTTTACCTTAACCAAATCTATAGCTCGAGGAGAAAAATCGCAGGCATGAATGAAAAATGCTGTACCTTCAGAAATTAATGGGAAAATGAAGTTACCAACTCCACATCCTATTTCTAACAAATTTGGTTTTGTGTCATTTTCCAGCTGAAAGTAGAATATAGCTTTAATATCCTATAAGAATAGTTTTAGAAATAAATATTAGACAATATTTACACACTGATATCATGAAAACAACTATGAACTTTAACTGTACAAGAATTTAATAACAATATTATAATTAATTCAATATAAAAATATAAAGTACCTAAGTAGTAATAAATTATCTAGAGAAAATGATATAAAACATTTAAAATTACTAAGCAATAAAAATGTTACTGAATGAACTACAAATACATTATACAGTTCTGGACTAACTTTATTCTACTTTAAGCTTTATACTACTTTTTAACTTAACACTAACTTTATATACTAATAAAACATCAATTTTTTGTCAGTTTCTTAATATATAAATTTTAGTCTTTTTTTATTATCATTATTGAGTGAAAAATAATGTAACCAAAATTTCACTATCTAAGGAAAGGCATACAGATATTGATAGATAGATATACTCTTGATTCAAGAAATATCTACTCCTTATTATCAATCTCAGACAAAATTTTCTAATCAGTATTTATAAGGTATTTAACAATAAACAGATAATGTGAGATATTAGTATTAAATGAATAATATTTAAACATCAGATGTTCAGTTTCCTATGCTTTTATCAAGTAATATAAAACTTAGGATCATAGTTAAGATTTTGATATAGTGTTTCACTAAATATATTTTACTTTAATGTAATTGACATATTTCTCTATTTATGTCTAACATCTTACTTTTAAAACCAGGAATATTTCATAATATTTTTGACTGAGATATAATTTATTTACATTATTATAAAAAATTCTTGATAATATGGAATTGAATAATGTGGTGCATTAATTTACTGTATAGAATAATCCTGTAATTACAAATATAAAAAATTTTCTATAAATTTACTACATAATTCAGTTAATAAAAATTTAGTTTATACATGTTTATTTTATGTACACATCGTGGGGAAAAAATATATGTAGTTTAATGTATGTACAACATTTTACTGTTCATCTTTTGGACTGTATCAAAGTAGTTTTCGTTAATTCTTTTTTATGGTTATGTGCAAATAGTCATAATTTACCTAGGTCATTAGTTACAGAAAAGGTGTAAATTAAAAAAAAAATAAGCAGTACTTATCCATTAATGTCACCACAGCCAAATTTGAGCCATGCAAATCGAACCATGATGTCATAACAGCAAAAGAGAATAACAAAAACAGATTTTTATGTTTCATTTGGGAAATATATATATATCTGTCACAAATATTGATAGAAAGTGGTGCAAATTTGGCTACAGTGGTTCCCACAAATTATTCAAAGAAATTTTCAACCACAGATTTTGAAAATTATCTCTTTGCTACAGTGTGGTTAATACACAAGTACCCCAATTTCCTTACATTCAGATTTGTATTTACCTGTACTTTTGACTTGAATGAATTGACATAATTGTATCTCAGATTGATTTCAACATTACCAGCTGATGCTTACTCCTTACAAATTAGCTTCATTAATGATTTAAGAAGACTTGCAGTTGAATAATCAGCTGCAGGAAACATTTTTGCTACTTCTTATCTGAAGCAATTAAAGAGATTAAAAAAAAATAATATAATTATTGAAAATACTTAAGATACAACTTCACTGATGCTTTAAAATATGAAAACAATTCATATAAAACATTGTTAAAAAACACAATTAAACATAAGATTAAAATGGAAATGGTTCATTTCCAATCAACCAAAATTGATAAACTTTTCAAATTCTGGAAATACATTACTTTATTTAAAAAAAACACGAAAATTTAAATAATAAAAACTTACTATAAATAAAAAAATTACAAATTTAATGAAGTTTTTCTTGCCCCAACCCCAAAAAGTGAACTGCAGTTTACCCAGAATATAATAACTACCATTAAATAATCCTAATAATCAAATAACTTTTAATTTTTTTACCCTTTTCTACAACTTTAACTGCATTAATAAATAACACATCACAAGAGCTTATATTAAATAATGTAGTGCTCCTAATTTTCCGATTATCTAAAAAACAAGAGGAAGAAATCTTTCTTTTTCATATATCACTTACAATAACATTACAAGCAAGTTCTTCAAATTCACGTTTTGTCCAATGCCTATCTTTAAAAAAATTTGTTTTGTTCCGTTTATAAAATAAGTCCCAATTTTTTTTTGCTTCAATTTCTAATTTATTTTGTTTAAAATCGGATAATAAAACTTTATCTTTGGATAATTTTTCTATTTCTTGATCATTAAGTATACGAGCATGATGCCCCACACATCCCTGAGACATAATGTTAGTATGTCGTACTACAATATTATTGAAAATGAAAGTTTGAAGTAATCTAAGCTTTTTGAATTTGAATCAGTGCTTTTCCCCCTAATGAGCTTACGAACAAACTTATAGAGAACGAAAAATAAAATTAAAAAAATTTTGATAGTGAGGAGCAACAAAACATCCTCTTAACAGCTACAGTTATAGATTTTGTGGCATATGCAGTAACAAAGGCTATTATCCCATAATCCTAAAAAGTCTGATAGATATAAGAGGAACAAATATGGCCAGACCTGTAATGCTCGATTTCGTTGGAAGCACCTATTCCTATTATTTGCAGTTTGGAATTCAAACTCTTCTGTTTGGGGTTGCTATATTTGGCTATTTATAAATTATTGGCTACTTTCAAAAAATAATTACAATAAAAAAAAAAAGTTAAATTATAATTTCACGATATGCTTTGTTGAGAATAATGCTAATGTTTCAGTATGTGTGAATCTAATAACCTATTATAAATATTGTGTGTTTATTGTTTATAACTTCACTACTGAACAATTTCAATGTTTTTTCAATATTTATTTGAATTTTAAAATGTAAATATTTTTCATTATTTATTTGTTGTACACAAGTTCGTTAGAAATATGGTATGTTTATAAAATAATAATTAAGATTAAATTTTAAAAAAAACATTAAATGTAACTGGAAAAACAAATGTTGAACTGCAACTATATTGTAAACAAAAAATAGAAGAGTAAAATATTTTAATATATTGATATATTTTTGATTATTTGCGATTTTTTTAGTAAAATTTTATTAATCCTTATAACATTTGAATCAGGTTTAGCAAGGTTTTTCTAACCATCCACCTGAAAATTATGTGATTATTGGTACAAAATTATTTTAACTTTTGCACACACACACAGCTGAAATTAAATCATATTTTCATTTAGAGCAATTCTTATGAATATAAATATATATATTAATGATAAAAGAAGAAAATTGTATTTTATATTTATTTATATATTGATTGTTAAAAAATTGTAGGAATTACATGCATTGCCTTTTAAATATACTGTTTACAATTAAAATTGTTTATAGCCTATACTAAACAAAAATTGACTTGAATTCCATATAATTTTTCAGTTAAAAAAGTCAAAAATTATGTTTATATTGTGATTTAGCTAACGTATAAAGGGGATGATTTATTTTTCAGTCCTCTCTGTGTGTTCTTACTTTTCTCAAAATCCATTATAACCATTGCTCATAATAAGATTTATATTTCAGCTATGCTTAAAAGGTGATTAAACTTATAATTCTGTAGCATAAAGCTGAAAACACTATATATTTTTAAAAAACTGTTAAAAAGTATAGTATTATAATCATTTCAATCTTCAGTAATATTGATGTACTTCTTTGAAAAAAATTTTAAAGTAAAATTCATGAAACAGTGGGGTCTTTTTAGCATTATTAAGTAGAGATAATTTTAAAATAGTTTTAAGTATTTCAAAAATAATTATTAATGGCAAGAAAATAATGCTAACTTTTCAAAATACCTTGACCTAATACCTAAAATTCACAATTATTATATACCTCTTTAACAAATCTCGCGTGGCCGCGGTAGTCGAGTGGTATAGGTATCGGACCGTGGCTTGCCTTATCACGAGTTCGAGCCCAGTACCACTAAAGACCCGCCGTGTAGAGCAGCGATAGACATTAAATCTGTCGAGAGCTGAAATGTCGTCCCGTTGGTGTGGTGTAGTAATTAGGAGAGGGGTCCCAGCTCAGGTGTCGTCCACGTCACTTGACCATGGTTCAAAATTACGTGGTCCGTCGCCAAAAGCCCTCGTGTAGCTGAACAGTGCGACGTTAATATTCAATCAATTAACAAATCTCGCTGCTAGAATTTCATAATCGAACCTAACAGCACGAGGGTTACCGCAAGAATTATTTTAGTAGGTTCAATTAAGCCAACGATGAACTTGGCGATTTTTAAAAAGAGGCCAAAAATATTAAAGTAATCCATCTAGTTTGCAGATTTCAGACTTGAGTGCCCCCAACAAATTCGAGTATCACTTGTCCGGCCTTCCTTTTATCTGTTAGTATCGTTCAATGCAGAGATCAATCGGTTTCTACGTCTACTTTAGTACATATTTTTTGCTTATTTTTTACTGTGCCACAACAAATGTCTTTTTATTTCATTTAACATCTTATTATTTGATCGTCCTTAATGAAAGCAGTAGCATTATTTCTATTCTTCACGAGGTAGTGCCGGTTTATCTATCCTATATTCATATCCGACATTTGCATACATGGACTGATTTTACGGTACGGGGTTTTCCATTTTAAAAATTACGCTGGTAAAAACGCTGAGTCATAGCCTTCATACTAGAAATTAAAAAATTTTTGGTCTATGGAAGGGGTTTGAAATCCTAATCCCCCTTGAGTACGCCACCGATATCAAGTAAATCTCTCATGTGGACAATCACGGAAATAAATTTGCTTACAAATTGTCTCAAGAGGGTTGTAATAATTTAAATCCTCTCCGTTTACCTTTACTTATTGTGTTGAATTTCAGATTAAAATTGCATGGTGGAAATCTCCTGTACTTCACTGGTACATGGCAAACAGATATGGCTCAACACTCTTTATTGTTCGTCATGGCAAGTAGTCTCACCAAATTTTTTTCGTTCTGTGAAGGAAAGAAAGTCATCCCTCAGTTCTAAATGTCTTAATCATCAGGTAATCTAAAGCATATTCTTGATTCTTTGAACTTTCTTGAAAAGAATATTACTCCTATCCCTTTCTTTTGTTAGACTTTCTAAGAATCAGCAATCTTTTGGATACTGTCAGATACATCACATATGATTAACAACAGGAGCATTTCGCATCTTACTTCTGCACAACGCATAATCCGATAACTTCAACCAATACTTCTCAATTTAGAACCGTGATCAGATGACGAGATCAACATCTGACTCGGCACCATTTTTCCCGTATCAACACCACGTCGCATGAATTTGTTTATTGAATATTTTTTGGGTGCCAATTTTTCGGGACTTTTGGAGGTTTGAAAACCAAAGTTAATAGGTGATTTTGAATCATTGTCAGGTGACAAGATCGCTACCCCAAGCCATACAAACAACGGGACAAATCCAATGCACATCATTTTCCTTACGCGGCCGATCTTTTGAATAAAGAATTAAACATTGATTTTCATGACATAATGCCGTTCATATTTTTATGACAAAATGATTCAAAAGATAGATAAGTTTCCTTGGAATATATTTGGATAGCTGTGTAACGTACATCAAATATTGAATTGTCACTTATTAGGAAGAAATTCCCTTACTTTCCTTTCTTAAATGTTTAAAGTGGCGCGAAAGTCTTTCGTCTCCTGAAGTAGTAAAGTTATCTGTAAAAAGAAGTACTTTTTTTAGCCTATTATTACTTTTGTTGTGTTCTTATAGAAAGTGGCTGCCTGAACCCGTCTGGAAAGAATCAAATCCTTCAAAACAAAATTTTTAGTATAAATTAATGTATTTTTGCTTTTCAATTCCTTCGGAAATTCTAACATGTATTTTTTTATTTAACTTGTTTCAAAATTCATATTAAGCTTAAGCGTTAATGTGCGGACTCTCGTTGATTTTTGAAAAATGATCGATAAAATATTACCTTCAGAATTCAAGAAATTATGGTTAATCTATCTGACACTAGATGGCCCTACTGCATTTTCAAGAAACTGAAGTTAAGCTAGTTACGCTGAAAACATTTTGAAGAGTATTTTTAGTGTCGGTAGTGCTGTGAGCGAAACGTCTCTTTATATTTGTAACAGCGAAGTTTTCCAATGTTTTTGTGCTGTTAAAACATGTTATAACATGCGTGTAACATTCCGCTGCTGACAATAATTTTAATGAACATTTAATTGTGCTTTAGAAAAACGCATTGTTTGTTCGTGGACTAACTAAAATTCCGACCAAATAGCTAGAAGGTAATTTTTAAAAATATTTAAGCAACATTAAAATAGATTTTAAGGGCTATTTTTTTTAATGCTAAGGCTTAGTAGTGGACTTGCAAATTGCAAAACTTCCCAAATTGCATGAAAAATGCAGCATAAATGTCTGTACTTATATCGAATTAAAAAAAAAAGTGTTGTGCAATATGATGCAATCGGACATCTAATTATAGATTCATAACTTATTGTTCATTTGTGTGTATTCTTGGAACCGTTAATAGATATGGAAGATGAATCACAATGTATCAACTTAGTTGATGAAAGAATAGCTAGAGAAACTCGCATTTTCTTACTCTCATTGTCATGTTAGTTTTGAAAAGTTTAGTAAATATTTACAAATGAATTTAGATTCTGCATTTTTAACTGGAGAAATGCTTTTACACGTTATTTAATGCAGTTATCTGAGCTTTGGAAACCAAATTTGTTTAGATAGGTACTGCTACTAATTTTAATAATAAAATTTACTATTTTTGAGTCGATCTTCCCCCCAATACTTTTGAAAAGTAGATGAATAATATGCGGCATTCAATAAAAATGTATTGAATTTTTTGATCGCAGTATTTTTTCATTTATTACACGGTTGTTCTTTTCATTTAAAAAAATATTCAAGAAAATTTAAAACTAGAAATATTTTTTCTATGTTGTACTTAAAACATTAAGTCTTGTGACAGTAATATGAACTATATAATTTCATTAATAGAACTGTTTTTTTTTTTTTTTTTTTTGTTCAAAAGAAATTAAAAACCCTTTGAAGTTTTATATATTTAAATTGTTAGCTTTTTGTTAAATAACCTTTTCTTTTGCTTTTAGGAATGTAATCAGTTGGATAGCAGAAATTTATTCAAATTTTTGTTCAAAAATCATAACTTTCTACAGAGGTTTTCTATAAGTTATATAACTTGTTAAAAATGAATTCTCTGAATATGGTGCCATTAACTCTTGCATTGCCTGTTTATATGCCTCCTGAAGACGTCGCAGTTGGGCAACAAGTTTTTCATCAATTTGTACATGAATATTTTGTAAATAATCAAATTCCTGCTGATGAATTAGAAATTGTTGAAAGTGAGCCTGATGAACTAATAGATGAAAACTTTGCACCTGCCCATCCTGAGGTTTTTAGACAGGACTCAACCAGGTAAGTCATTATATAAATTATGAATAAGTTGTTAGTTTATATTCGAAACTTCAAATTTGTTGCATTTATCCCAATGTGTTTCTAAGGTTGTTTTTCATTTTTGCTTAAATATCACACACTCTCATTTTCATGTTTACTTTCAATGTAATTTTGTAGCTATTTCTCATGGTAGTAAATTATAAATTGGTACTTAGTTTTTTATTGCTACTCTAAGTATTCTAATCTTTTTTTCTCTTGTATATTATTCTTTTAATAAAACTGTTGAATTTCTCTCTCTCAATTGATGAAAAGTTACGAGATCCTTACTACTGGAATAGGATATTCAAAAATCAAAAACCTTAAAGTAAATGATTGACTTAATATTCACCAGTTACATGTTATTTTTAAATTGTATACATTTAAATTGTTTTTGTTATTTTTACTAATGAGTATTTCAGTATTGAATTTTTCTGAATAAACATTATTTTCTCCCTCATTTTTTATAGTTATTTATAAAGTTAATTTTTAACCAGCACTAATTATTTTATAATAGTATGATTCCTATCATTAGTGGTCTTCAATTTGGTTCTTGCTTTTTCTTATCTTGTATTTGAGTTAGGGTTTGGAAATCATTTTGGATCAAAATTTATACTTTTAAAAATCAAATAAAGTTGTGTTGATTTATCAGTTATCTGAAAAAGTCATTATTAAAACACTTCAAATTGGTAAAAGTTATTTCACTTTAATGCTGAACCAACTTATATAGTAATTTTTAAATTTCTTAGGGTTTATCAGTACTATATGGCTAAAATACTAAGTATTTAATTTAATAGTTACAGAAATGGTTTCTGATAAAACAGACCCAGTTTAAAACTGAAAACATGTTGCTACTTTGTTTTTTTGCAATAAATGGGTTTGTTAAAAAAAGTGTACTTCAGTAATTTTTGTAATTGCATACTGGTTGGAAATAAATTGTTATAACTCCAAACTAGCCAGTCATGTTTTTTAAAAGTTAAAAGGTAGCAGTGATGATTATTCCATTTGTCATTATCTTTCTAAAAGTAACTGTCATTTGTAAAAAAATGTTTTAAAGAAATAAAATTAATTAACAGCTTAATTGGTGAATTGCACTCACCCACTTAACCATACAAAAAAATTGAAGCCTATACTTAAAAAGATAAGTAATTAAAATTATTTGGATTTGATGAGATCAAGGAGGTATCATGCTTAGGCTGGCACTGTTAATCTAGAAAACTGTATTGTACTTCTATTCCTTTTTAAAAATACATTACAAAATTTGTATTTTGTTTTAAAAAACCAGTAAGTTGTACAGAAAATTATTTTATATATAAAAATTTTCATCTTGTATCTGCAATTGAATTCAAATCAGGATACTTATTTTAATAGCATGTGAATATACATTTATGAATGTAGGTTTTTGGATCTTAAGAATAAGATCCATTTTTTTTTAACTATTAGATTGATAATTTTTCTTGGTAATGTGTACAAAATAAAAAATTTTCTCTAGATTCTTTGGAATGAAATTTTTCAAGGGAAGCTGTAGTATATTTTTGATACATATGGTTTCATATTTTATATTTTTCTCATAAATGTCTGATGGCTTTTGTGCTGTATAATGATAATGAAGTATTTAGAAATTTAAATATAGTAACAATTTAAAAAAAAATATGTGCAAACAATAGAAGCATAAAGATTAAAATGTGTACTTTTCTGTTCTAATATTAGGTGTATGTGACCAATTATTCTCATATAAACATGAGTTGTACAATTATCAGAATTTACTCATTCTGGCAGTTAGTAGAGACCTAAGAAAAATGCCAACTGTATGACAGTTGTACTATATAACCCAAAACATTAATTTTCTAAACACTTTAAATAAACAAATCTTTTTAAAAACTAGTAATATGTATTGATATGTGGAAAACTAAATGGTTTTGGGGTAAAATTTTAATTGTTTATATATATATTATATTTGAAAGGGATATATGGTTTTCATTTGTTTTTACTTGAAAGAAATTTTCATCTTGATGATTGTTATCTCTGAATTCTCTCTCTGGTTCTGTTCTCTGAATTATTATAGAATTAAAAAACATATATATATTGGTGACATGCTTGTAAGTTGCAAATAGAACAATTTTTCCATTTTGAAAGAAATTTTGACATCTTCAAAAAACAATATTTTAAAGCATTTTACATATTACCACTAATTGAGAGTTATTGTATTGCACGGAGTTCCTTTTTCTGTATTTTCCAGTGCAACTGACCTATGTTACATGTTTATTGTTAGGGAATCTTAAGTTTTTTTTTAAATCTTTTGTTTTATAAACATATGTTTAAGTCTGTTTTTTATATACTTTGTTATTGACTAGATATTATTCAAATCTATGAATATGTTTTATAAAGTGGAATTTTAAACTATTTTTCAATAAAAATTAATTTTGGCTATAAGTGTTATATCAGGTTACTTATGCATCTACAGGTTCTCTTCTCTTGATCTAGATCACTAATATTGACTTCTTTCTTAAATGTTATGTATATTTTTAAAAAATAATTTGATATTTGACTTCATTGGTATTATTTTTTTAGTGCAAACACATGGATAGCTGCTTTTTTATCCCCTAGAATAATTTAAATATTAAAAATATTATAAAGTAAAAGAAGCTGGTTTTACTTTATTTTTTTAATATTTCTTTATGCATTTACAATCAAAGTGATTTATTTTATTATGTGAATTGCATTTTCTTGGTGGTGAAAAGTAACAGAAATTACACAAATTTTGCGAGTTATTTGCAAATTCTTTTGAAAATTTATTTTAATTTTTTTATGTGTGTGTGGCAAAGTATTTTACAACAGTTGCGGTACATATTAGCATCACCACAGCAAAATTGGTGCTACGCAAATTGCGCCTTAATATCAAAACAGCAAAGATTTTAATGTATTATATATATAAAAATCTGTCAGTTTTTGGTGGACAACAGCCGGACTCTCATGGTGCCAGTTTGACATTACATTACATAAGTACTGTAATTATTTTTCACTTGAGAAGAAACTTCAAAATAATTTAACATTTTAATTGCATTCTAACTAAAGGAAAAAGATGTAAAGAGACTAATTTAGAAATGTAAAATTCCTTGTTCATATTTTGTGGACAAATTTAAATTGCATGTTTAAAAAAAAAAAAAGAAAAGGAAGCATATAATCAAACACTTTATATTTTTTAATTAAACAATGCAGTTGGAAAAACTCGTAAATATTTTAATAACAGAGTAATTTGAATCGCATTTCATTTTCTTTTTAATACATATATTTGCTGAAAGTGTATTCTCAGGCAATAAATGTTAATTCTAGAAATGTTTATGAAATATTTTTCTTTCATTTATTTGTCTGCTTTATGATTTACCCTTATGATATATTTGTAAAATATTAAAAAAATGTATTCATATATATATACACACATTAGCATATTAATTTTTTTATTTTGAAAATTATATTCTGAAATTCTTCATATGTATTATAGACTACATTTGTTTTAGGAATTAGCAAAGAACCTGTCCATTAAATAGTAAAAGGGAATATTTTAAAAATAAGTTTCTGGATTCATTTAAATTATTTGGATAATGTATTGTTAGCCTCATCATTTGATTTAATGATAAATTTAAATTTTACTGAAAATTGATGTGTTCATAATTGAATTAATTTTATAATATGCAGTCAGATTTTTCACTTGGAAAATATGTGGAAACCTTAATTTGCTGGAACTTGGTTACAAAATTCAATAAATATATTGTATACTTATTAGAACATTTCTGATTAATATTTGTATTGGAGTATTCTGGCTTTTATATTTAAAGATATATTCTTTGTCTACATATATTTAATCATTCAGAGAGCAGAGTTTCATGCACAGCAGGTGCCTCTTTTTGCCCGTTGGATTTTAGTATCTCGCATACATTTTATTTTGGTATATATTATAGGAGTAGTAAACATGTTTTTTGTTGTGTGAATTGAAAATAACTTTTTGAATTGTAATTTTAGTATTTATTTATTTATTTTTTGGCACTTTGTGCTAATTTTATTTTAGGTAAATTATCAGCTCAATATGTCCCTGTGTGCTCGTAGATTTTTCATGTAAATTGGCAGTAAACATTGACAAAACAGTAAATTTATATTGACTTACTATGGAATTTGGTGTTCTCGTATTATTTTTGAAAAAATTTATAAATACTTATATTTCTAATCATAGTATTGTGTTTCTCATTTTCTGATAGTTAAATTTAATTTCAGAACAATATGAGAATCTGTGTATGGGGTATTTAAAAGAAATCATATTTTTCTCTTATTACTTTCTACAGATGCAATATTAACCAAAAAAAGATAATATTTTATGAATTTAATTTTTTAAAGATTATTTTTAGGCTTACTCCTCAATCAAAGAAAAAATTAATTCAAGGAAAACCAAGTAACAAAACAAGGTAACAAGCTATAGAGGTAATTATGTGCTAAACAATGTGACTTTGATATATTTTTGTTCTTTAGTTGTAATTTTGAGCATGTAAAATATTATGAATGAAGTGTACATAATAAGGCTTGCTGTTTACTTTTATCATAACTTAATCCTTGTTAAAATAAATTCTGGTATTAAATTCTTGTTATATGAAACAGTATTTTCAAAATAAACGTTATCCTCGAGCAGTAGTTTTGATTCCCCATGACATAGGTTTTCCTGAAAAGTGATTTTTTGTTCAAAATAGTTGCAGCATTAAAGTCTTTTAGTAAATTTATACAAAATTATTTTACACACCTCTTTTTTTTCTCCTCTTTAGAACTCCCACAGGCTATAAAAATCAACCTATAAGTGAAATAGGTAAAACTATTAGAGATTTAGCAAACGAGTTTGCACAGAGTCACCAGAGACAAAAAATAAAACAAGAAGCTGATGAAGTAAGTTATTCTTTTTGTATTTTTTAGAATTAATTTGAGGAAAATATACAAAATACTTTTTAACTGTATTTACAACAGTATTGCTTTTTATTTGAACAAAATTTTATAAAATCAACAAGATCAAATTGAATTCAGAAATTAAACATTATATGGATTAATACATCTGAAATTTTGCTTTAATTTCTTTAACGAAAGTATATGGAACATTCCTTTTTGTATCTGATAAATAAGTATATGGAAAATATAACACAAACTGTGATATCCTAGGAATTAAACTTGTATACTAATGTTACAGAACCTTCTTTTGAGTTAAAATAATGTAATTGAAATTAATCTAATCCTGATCTAATATATTTGAATTTTTAAAATTATTTTAAAAAAGAAAATATACTATACTTTAAATTCAAAAAAGAAAATATAATGCATATTTTGTAAAATATAAGCAAATATAAAGAAAATGTTAATTTAAAATATTGGAAAATTTTTTTTGGTAAAAAAAAGTCTGTTGGTACATGTAGAAGCTAGATGAGAGAGATTATTCCTTGAATGGTGATTACATTCTATTGTAATATGTTACTGGAATTTTGATAGTTCTAGTATCTGTATTCTTTGATTTATTTTTTCTTAATAAGAGGCTTAGAATAACTGGTAGTTTTGTTTTTGAAAGATATTATTACAAAGTAGTAAATGGTATTGAGACATGAGTGACCAGATTACCACAGTCCCTTCCATTCATCTTATGAAATTTTCTTCACTGCTAATGTGGGAACATGGAATCTTTTCTTCAATGTCCTTTGAACACCTGGTTCTTATTACTAGTGATAGGCTTGGTACAACCATAGTTTGTACTATAAAGCAATGTGTAGATTACAGGGCAAAATTTGACTTAAATTTTTGTTCAGATTTCAAAATTGTTACAAATTCTAGGACATTCAGATTCTGTATTGTTCTTCATTATATATAAGGGCGGAAGAATTTGATGATAAGTCCTGTTTCCATTAAAAATATAATATATCAAGCTGTGAAACTTGTAGAACAGGAAAATTTTATTGTGGTTTCAAAATTCTCATAATAAAAATAAAAGTTAAGCTGTGGTGTTATTTTATTCAATTTAAAATTTCTGGACTTATTGCCAAAAGCCTTGTAGGTATAGAGAAAGTTTATTAATGAATTTGTGTAAATTGTATTTAACTGTAGTTGTAAAATTAATCAATAACATCTTATTTTAAGATTATATTAAGAAATCTTTTCTTTATATTTATATGAATAAGGAGTTCAGTGTTACTTGTATAAAAACTGATTTTTTTTTTTTTTTTACATATCTTAAATGGAAGTACTTGTTTCTTGACAGAAATTTCATTTTATCAAATCCTTCTGTGGTACCTTCTTTCAATAAGTATTGAATTTATATTACAAAGGAACTCTTGTAATCTTTCCCTTAAGAATTACTGTCTTGAATAAATACTAGTAACTCTTCTCTAGAATGCCTAGCAGTTTTTCTATGAATTCAACTCTTCTCCAATTCAACCAATAGTTACTTTTTCTTCCTCTCCTCTGATGTCTGGGATATAGATAAGCATTTTGAAAAATTTCAAGTACTTGCGTACTATTGCAACCATATTGGCTACATTGAATAAAACCCCTCGCATTATAAAAACTGAATGCGCTGAAGGGAATATAGAGTGCAAGTACTATGTGAAAAATAAGTAATTGTAAATAAATTATAAATTAAAAGAAAAAATTAATTTGTTTATATTTTATTATATATATAATTATTAATTTTATTATTAAGTAGAAATCCCAGATTAGCATTTTAGTGTTCTAGCTTGCCATATCAATGAACAGGTTAGATTTAGAATGGTGGGAAGGGGAGAAATGTGAAATGAAGCACATGTTTGCTAATTCAACTCCTATGACACACGAGAAATTGGGATTTCTAATTTGCTGGTTTATCTTGAAAGTTGGTGTACTTGTGATAGTACATAACTATCAACTTTCTTAACTTAATAGTAAACTAACAACTATTTGGCATAATGTTGGTCGTTGTTGTTAAATCATTTCTCTCAAAATCATATAATTTAGAAGTTTAGAGATTGTGGGGATAGCTTGGACATTGTCATTGCCATGTGACTTAAGTATATTTTAGCATGCCATCATGATTATTTTACCATTCACTACAAGAAGATAGTTTTTAAAAAGACTATCATGTTAAAAAATCAGCTATATTACCTTTTTTTTCCAGAAGTATTATGACAATACATGGAATACACAACACTTTAGTATAAAGGAATTGGCTTTCCACTTTCTACAATCGCACTTTTGAATAAAAATATCCTTTAAAAGCTTTTACCCAAATGAGTCTATTTGCAAAGAGCTTTTTAATACTTTTGTTCTCTAATTTTCTAAATTGTTATTTAGACTGTTAGTTCCAAGTTGAATCTTTTTTTTATGTGTGTGTGTGCTTATCCAATAGCCTAGTCCCTTAAATACCTTTCAGCAACAAAAGACTATGTTTTATCTTTGTTGTTGAGATATCTGCCATTAGGGACCGCATTAGATTGTATTTCATGTCAAATGAAAATTTTCTTGTCTTTATACATTCTTTGAATGTCCTGAAGTTTTACGTTACACCAATTGCTCATCTTATCCTTTGGTCATTGAAACTTTAAATATAATATGTTTAAAAATTTCAAATTATACCCAATTAATATTTTGTTAGATATTTTACCACTATTGGAATGAAAAGCAATGAAACAATCGACACATACAGCTACTGAAAACAGTATTGGTTGTATCAGTCTTTACACCATATATTAATAATCTATAAATAACTATTGGCAAGACCAATGGATTTTTTGGCTTAATAACAAACTACATAGCTTAAAGTTCACCTTTTCTAATTTAAAGTCAGTGTCATCTAGAAAACGACTGTATTCTAGCATCATTGCAAGTAGGGACATACAAGACTTGCACACCGATACTTTTTCTGCAAGATGGTTCTTTTATGCAAAATCATTGTTCACCGACTGTACAACACATTTTGATTGAATGCTCTTAAAAACTCTTTGTTACAAACATTTAAATCTTGCTCTTTTACATGGCTTTGGTTTGGAGAAAACTCTAAATTCCTCATTTCTTGACAATGGGGTAAAATTACTAAGTGTGATATTAATAAACTGTTAATCAGCTATGTGTATATTGATATCATATTTGGCATTGGCATGAATATAGACTTAATCAAAGGAAAAATGTTTTTAAAGAAATTTTACTTGAATATTTTTTTCTTTTGGTTCTTATTAAATTGAATTTGGAAAAGTAAAATGCAAATGAAATATATTAAATTTATATATTTAATGTATTTCACATCCACATTTGGTAATTTGTTCTTTTTATAAATATAATTAACAAGAAAATCAAAATTTATTAGAAAAGTTTATACACAAATTATTTAATGTTTGTTTTGGTCCGTTGTGTTTCTGGTAAACGCATATATTTTTTTGCAAATTTTATAAATAAACATATCTTATATATGCATTGTATATTAAAGTATTGAAATCAGACTTCTAAAATTTTCCTGTAAAAATAATTTTCTTGATATTCTTCTAAAAGTTTAGATATTCTTCTAAAAGTTTACATATTTGAAGAAAATCAAATTTATCAAATGTTTTCAAGTGTAGTAATTCTCTTTTGTCAAATTTCTTTGAATGTATTTGAGATTTTGTTCAAGGTTTTTCAATCTTTAACTATTCTTACTTGTTCCTGTTCATTTGTAACATATAAGAATGGAATTTAATTATTCCTACCAGATAAAATTACCAACATATCTCTGAACACTGGATATTTTTCTAAAGAACTTTATTCTTTTATAAAGATACGTTATCTTCAAGTTACAATTTAGAATGTTGAACCTGTATTTTAATCCAACGAGAAATGAATTCCTGGAAATAAAGGATAGGACCCAATTCTACAAAATTTAACTATGTAGAGCATATATGAAGGATAGGGAAGATAATTGGAAAATTCTCCTGTTTCAAAATTATCCAGTGCCTGGCAATTTTGTTGGAAGAGTAGAAATATCAGTGATCTGTTGTTGTTGTTGCTCATGCCACCTGTCTGACAGTCAGATCGAGGCCCAAGAAATTCATCGTGGCAATGGGCTAGATGTACGCCTGTCGTTGGCCTTAGCCTTGAGCACCATACAGGTGACAGTACGATTTAGCTCGGTGAATTTCCCAAAGAGACGATAGATGGCGACACCACCTATCTCCACCTCCACAATTTAGGCATGGAACTGAATTGGAGGGAAATTTTCTCCAGTTCCCTGCACTCGTGTTTCAATCCACAAGACTTTCAGACCCACTGATTTAACGAGCACGTACTCCGTGTGTACTCGGAGGGTATTTGGCGGTACGGGCATCGAACCCAGACCTTCCAGTCCGGAGTCCAGTGCTCTAACCACTAGGCTACCCACGGCCTTCAGTGATCTACAGGAGCTTATTGTCTCATTCCCTACATTAGTTCTTATAGTTACACAGCTTTCATAATAATAATCCACCTTATTAACTTGCTATAGAATTTAAGATTTTTTTAAAGCTTTTTATAAACTTTTTTTGGTTTGTGCAGTATGATTTTGAATTCAATCATCTAATCACTTTAACTTGATTGAACATTAAAAGTAATATATTCTTATAACCTAATTTTTTATCTTTGAAATGTCAATTAACGTTAGTCTGGTATGTGATAATTTCTTAATTTTAAATCAAGGGCAGTTAATGTGAGGAAGTTCTTCATTTTTGTTTTTCTGCAGAAATAATTGGTAGTTACTTTGTGTCTGATAACATTTTTGGTTGTTCTCTTGTAGAACATCCTTCTGTTTGACAGTTAACACACTTCAAAGATTTTTTTTTCTTGTATACAAAATGTTTTCATATCACCTGATTATACTTGGGAAAAAGTTATTTTTCACCTGAAAATAGATTCCTGTCATAGGTTTTAAAGTTTTTTTTCTGTATTAAATTAATATTTTCTCAATGATGAAGTAAGGAGGAAAGATCTTGATGTGTCCATACTTATTTTAAAGTGTTGTTTTTTTTCCTTTGATGTAACAAACATTATCTTGAAAATGTAGCAAGTATTCTCTAAAATATGGGCATTGGGCTTATAGATGATTATGTAAAATAACAAAGGGCAAAATCTCTTAAATATGCTTTAACCTAAAGTAGGAAATATAGAATTTTTTAGAGAAGATCTCAATTTAAAAATAAAGTAGTTTGAATACAATTTTTGGGCACACTTTCCAAAATTACAAAAGTTCTTTTTTTTTCTTGTTCATAATCGTTTTTAATATAAGTAAATATATATTAAGATTCATAAATGAAGTGGAAGTTGACTTTTTCCCTAAGATAAATATTCAGAAATGTTTAAAATGTAATTTGTCAACTACCGTTTTAAAATGAAATTTCTGAATATTACTTTTTATTTTGACAAATATTTTAAAAATTATTCTATCCAATTAGTTCTCAAAATATGCACAAAAACTAATTGCATTAAAAAAATTATGGGAGTTTATAAATGTGCTTTTTTCTGATTTTAGGTAGATTTATGTGCTATTACAATGGATGGATTCTGGGGCTTATTAGATGAAACTTTCAAGGAAAAAATAGATAAATACAATGTAATAGCTTTATTTTTCTTTTGTTCCGATGTCCTAGTTAGGTGCATCAAGAATAAGTTGAAACAACTTGGTATGGACTTATTTAAATGGTCTCTCAAATTCATTGCTGAACGTGTGTGTAGATGGGTTGCTGCACATGGTGGATGGGTAAGTTTTTTTTACTTTGATTCACACATCAAAATAGTTTATTCATTAGTTTTTTATACTCTGATAATTTTGAAGCCTTTCATGAAAAATGAAATATAAAAGTAAATTTATATTTTCTTCCCATCAAGTAATTAAAACTTGAATGATTTAATTATTTTTATTTCATTAAAGTCCTCACATTAATGAGTACTATTAACTCAAAATGTGTTTTATATTATTAAAATTCATCAAAAATCTGAATTTATTAATTATGCCAAAGTAATTACAGCTATTCAGAAGTTGTAATAATATGAAATATCTTATGAATTATATATATATAAACTAGAATATATCCTATTTAAAAAATTTTATTAAGTGGTGTCTTTTGATCCTAAAGTGCCCCCCCCCCCACCTGCTCTAACTTTAATTCTAAAAGAGTAAAAAGTAATGAATCTAAATTTTGATGGATATCTTTTGGTATGTTAAACACATAAAAAAGCTTAAATTGGAAGTTAAGGAATTGCATTGATTTCTTCAATTTTAGAGAATGAAATGCTATTCTTTATCTGCCAACCAACATTGGAAAAGAACTCATTGTGAAAGAATAAATGCTCTGGAATGCAGAATCCACAGCCCTTATTTTCTCACATAAGATTATTATAAAGGTTAAACCGATGTCATATTGGAAGGAATTTGTATACTTGAAGAAATCTATCTACCCCTGAATGTAATGAAATTTTATGTGAAATGTAGTAATGCATGCATTGTGATGGAATACAAAAATATTTCTTAAATTTGAACTTTTAAAAACTTAATTATTTACTGATTTTAATTATTAAAATTACCTATATATATTGCCTGATTGAAATATTGCAGCAAGACTGTATGGGGGGAGGCTTTGTATTTATATGTATCGGGCATGTTAATTCAATGACTGGGATTCTGGAAGTAAAGTATGAGAGGAAATAATTAGAACTGGGTGTTTTTTTTTTTTTAATGCTTCATTTTTGTTACAAAATCTCTACATATTAAATATTAATTATTTTTTTTGTAATAAACTTTTTATATTAAAGAAGTTTAAGGTTTTCAAAATCTTTTTCTCCCTGGCTTACTTTTAGGGAGGATATATATCAAAATTTCTTGGAATTCCTCGTAATTATATGCTAGGAGGCACCTGCTTAATACTTGCAGCAGTTGGAATTTTTTCAATTGTAGGAATTGGAAAATGAGAAACTGCAAGTTTTCAAAAACTTCAAGTTGTGGATAAAAACTTTTTGTCACATTGAATTTTTCCTCATTTTTGTTTCATTACTGTATTGGTTAAGAAAGCTGCCTTTTTTTAATAATTCCTTATTTTCAAGAAACAATGCATCAATCGATTTAAGAGTAATTATTTGAAATAATTAACTCTTAATGATCTTGAAAATATACATCAAGACAGAATTTTCAATACTCTTGATTATTAATTTTACTCATAATTACTCATACTTGATCAGAGTATTGAAAGCATTTTTAAAGTATGTGATCTCTTTGCTATGTCTGAAATGTTATATTTCCTTAATTAGATTCAGTAAGGCACAGATTTTTAAAAATTGTTTAACTTTTTAATTTAGTTTTATATTTTATAAATGTTTTTCTGTTAAGTTTGTGATTGTTTTTGTTTGATTATGTAAAAACTGAAGTAAATCAATTTAAAAATTATGAGTTAGAGAATCAATCATCTTGAAGATATGAAGTTTCACAGTCATAAAATTCAGAAAAATGCTTGTAAAATATCCATGTTTTTTAAGGCTCACTTTTCATTATCCCACGGATTCTGAAATCTCACCTAAATAATTTTACTTAAGGAATCCTGTGTATGAACATTTATCAGAAATATTTTGATATGCAAATGACTTGTATTTGTATGTTTTTATGTTTTTGTATTTTTAAAGTCAGTATTTTTTTGTAAAAATTGCACAATGTACTAAATAGTCAAATACTTACTTGTTAAGTCATCTTTCAAGTATAAATGTGCCCAAGTACTGTATTTTTGAAGTTTGATGTATATTTTTGTGACTCTTATATTTGAATACTTTTTTAACCTCAAAAATAAAAGAAAAACTGTTGTAGAGTCTTGAGTCGTTTTTATTGCAGTATTTTTATTTTCAGGGGGTATGGATAACTTTAACTAATTTTATCTTTGTTTTGTTTATCTACTTGAATCAAGCTAAAAACTTAATTTTTATTTGCATAAAGTATTTTAAAGAGATATGTTATGGTTTTGTTGAGAATTGCTGTATTGATTAATATTCACACAATTCAATGAACAGCCTTTTATTTAACTATACACAATCCTTTCAAGTTAGTAGACTCTCCCTGAAATAAAAGTTTTACATTGTGTCTGCTTTGTGTATTATATAAAATCAGCGTCCTTTAGAAAAGTATAGTATTTTTTTAGTTAATTGATTTTGAAATTATTAACTTGTCCTGAAATTATAATACACCTAACCGTGCATGAATAATTGTGTGTATTTTATTATGGGCTGTGGTAATGTATAGTGGCCATTGTCACCAACTCTTTTCCAGCATTTTCTCTCTAATCATGGGTTCAAGACAGGGGCATAACAAAGAATACTGGGTAACCTTGCAAAGTCAGGTTTTGGACCGTAAGCTGGATCTTACAAAGGGTAGGTACTTGGTGTCAGAGTTTGGGCTCCCCCATGATGTAGGAGTGTACATTGCACCATTGGTTCTAGAACTTCTAAAGAATTGTAACATAGAGAGCTAATGCAGGTTAGATTTCTCAAGGCTGAAAATTCTTGATGTGGGAAAATGTCAGCTCATGTGTCATCCTTTTCATTTGACTATTATTCAATATTGTGAGGTTCATATCCTGTAACTTCAGCATTTACGTCTAAATTTGACATTAAACAATCTTGATTCCATTAAATTCTCAAGTAAAATGATGGGAACTGTAGAAAAATAAGTCTGAGGTGGGGCATAATTTGAATAAAGTACAGAAAAAATATTCTTTTTCAATTCTTATTTTTAACTCTCTATATATATTTATCTTGTTCAAATTTTCAATTGTTAATAAAATACTTTCTATTCATCCAATCAAGTTCAAATAATTTGTTTTAATCTTGTAGTGGATGACACTTGATGTTAATACATTTTTTTAAATATTAATTCATTAACTAGATTAATTATCGGTTTTTGACGCCAACTTATATTAGTCTCCATTGTTGTAACAATCGAAATGTCAGTTGAAATATCTGTCCAAAACTTTTCTGCCATGACTGCTCAACGACTGTGGCTTTGTACTTCTATTTTAAGTTGTAACAAAACTTAAAAATTCAATATCACATAAAAGAAATGTTGAAAGTAAAATTTTGAATTTTTTTACAAAATGAGAATCATGCAAAAAATCATAGACTGTAAATCAGATTCGATGAATACTACACATTTTGTGAAGTCCCAATCTTACCACTTTTTTCACCATTTCAATTTACACAAAGCGAAAAATAAAAAAATGGAAAATACTCTAAAATTCTTTGTAAGAAGTTAAAATTAATGCAGAAAGATTTTTCTTGTGAGAAGATTTGTTTGTCAATGTTCTACTAAGAAGTAAAATAAGAGCTGTAAAGAAAGACTTATAAATTTTGAATTGCAATAAGTGATGAATTTGATACGCAAACTTCTGTTCCATTTCAGTTGACTTGATTGTATTGAAATTTTGATAATTTTATAAAATATTAACATTTATATCCACCCCTGTTTCACTGGGTATTTCATGATAATTTGACTATATATACACATTATATATAAATTATAAATATCAGTCTTATAGCATTTAAACTTTAAATTGTATTTAAAAACATATTTTTATAGCCCTCTCACCTTGATTTAAAATAAAAAAGAACAAGACTTGAATTTCTAAAATGGAACATATTACTTTTACGCCCACGAAACCTTGCAATCAATTCCCGCAAAATTCGTTCTTCGCGGATCTACTTAATAAAAGAAACTGCGAAACATTTAAAGTATGTATATCTAATAGTTAATAAACGGGTATTTTTATTTAACGCCCCCATACCCTTGGGTGTCGATTTTCGCAAAATCGGTTCTTAAACATTGCCAAATTAAAAAAAATGTCGTTTTCTAAGCATGAGGCGGCTACGGATTTCCTCTACTGGCTGCATATCGCAGTCAGTGGCGTAATGTACACTCCGCATCGCGGGGGAGGGGGCCCAAAGCCTATGTTATGGTCTTGCGATCCTTTGCAAGATCCGGCTGGGGACCCAAAACCAGACTTTGCAGTGGAAGGGGGGTCTTGGTATTCTCCGTCACGCCACTGATCACAACGTTTGGCCTACATCGCACACACATACTCTTTAAGCCAAGGGTCTTGGAGAAAACACTATATATATAAATTTTGTGTGTGTAAAAATATGCTTATGGTTTCTTTCAAATATCAGCGAAGCTGCCTGCAAAATTTTGAAGCGATATGATCAATAATTTGGATTTGTGTAGGTCCAAAGTGGCGTAACGGCGAATATTAGGGCCCCCTGCAAAGTCAAGGTTTGGGCCACAAGTTGGATCTTACAAAGGGCACGTATTTGGCGTCAGTCAGGCTTTGGGTCCCTCCGCGATGTGGGGGGTGAACGTTACGCCACTGAATTTATGTATGGTAATATTCAAAATCATTTTTCGAGTTGTGGATTATTCATCTTATGCATATAAAGGGAATTATCACGGGCGTAACGTACACCTCCGCATTACGGGGGACCCAAAGCCTGAATGACGCAAAGTACGGCTTGGGGCTCTAATATTCTCAGTTACGCCACTGGTAGTTATTACGCTGTGATTTTGCATAGCGATTTTTAACGGAATTATAAAATCACGATGGCAATCACGTGGGTTTTTTCCCCCCTGCTCCTTGAAACAAAGTTTTAATCCGATCGCTCTATTTTTTTTTTTTAATAGTAGTACTTAAAAAAGTGAATAAGGTATGCTGTCGGAAGATAGAGTGTAAGCGTTATCAAAAGGAATTGAAGGTAAAAACTATTAACGTGTAATTTTTATCTATAAAATTTTTTACGCTGATTATAACTTATCTTATTTGATGGAAGTAAAAATTGTAAAGCACAAAATGGAAAACATCACCGTTGTTTCTATTTTCACTGATATATGTGGACTACGCCGCTAATAGATTTAAACTTAAAGGAAAACGGCTGATAAAAAATGAATCATGCTGTTTGCCAGATATCGTATTTGAAAAATGCGATTATCCACATGTTTGACGTTATACATAACAATGTTAATTATTGCGTATGGGGCCTTTTTTTTTTTTCGGTTTATTTGAATCTACGTTAAATGTATACACTTATTATTTGTTGCATAAAAATCATGTTCAGATTATTTTTAAAATATATTTATCTAGTTTTTTTTTTGGTTTTTTTTTCAAAATTGTAAGTTATTTTGTAGAGAATAGTAAAAGGAAGTGAATGTCAATTTTTGGAGAAATCGAAGTAACGAAGGTCGTTTTAATAATTTGTTCAATTTTTGAAAATCAGAATAATAAATATACTTTCACAAGACAATGTAAATCAGTTAAAGTTTATTGATGTCGCATGTGGCTGCGATAGCCTAGTAGTCGTGAACTCGTTAACGGCGTGTCATAAGTTCGAGCCCTAGTGCCATTGAAGACCCGCCGTGTAGATAGGCTGATGCACGTTAAATCTGTCACGGTGTAGTACTTTGGAGAGGGAGTATCAGCTCAGGTGCCGTCGTTGTCTCTTGACCGTGGTTAAAAATTATGAGGTTGTGGCGGTCTCCATCAAAGAACTCATTTCGTGTTATTGAACAATTGACATCTCAACGGTCAAGTAGATTCGCGTGGGAAAGTGTACCAGACTGGACAGTCCGATGCTTATGTTCTAAGGCAAGTCAACCTTGATCCAGTCGACAGTGAGGTGACTGGCGCAGTTCCCACGCCAATCTCCGCCAGCCAAATCCACCGCTTGAAGAGGACTAGGACCAATAGTGGAATTGTAATCCCAGCTACGTCCAAACAGAAGTGATTATGTATCACGGGTCACTATTGTGGGCGTGATGTATTTCACCTTGAGGCTCTGGGTCCCTAAGCAAAAGTAGGCCCTGTGCCATGTACAAATGGAGGCCCTTCTATACCCTTAAAAGTAGACAGCACATAGCATACGTTGTCAAACACTCATACATTCAATAACCCAAAGCAAACAAATGTGCATGACACAGTTTCACAAACGGGCTCAACCGACTACCGCCTTTTGACTGAATGAGTAATGATAATAAGTCTATACCTATACGTTGACGACGGTCACCACATATAGCCAGTATACATATCGTCCGAAATTCCCAAGTTTTAGGAGAATATAACCTGAAATAACATTCGACCGCTGAAATTATTCGAATTAGGATCTTATTAAGGCTGAGACGAGGCCCGGGCCCAGTTAGGCCATGCCTTAAGACGTCCCTGATTCCACCTTTAAAGAGACACCAAAAAGGGAAACCCAGAAACACTCGAGATGCTAAGGAACTTCAGATGCTAGAGACATTTCTATAAGCTTTAACACTACGACGCCAGCATACTCCAATGGGCTCTCTTTCAAACTTACTGTGACCTATCAAGACTCGCATCTACGAGCATTCCAATGTCGTCTTAATGCCGCCTTCTTCAGGAGTAACAGCACTGCACCTTGGCAGTAGCAACCAGCGTCGCAGCAAGGTTATTCGACAGTGGACCTCATGTTGCTATATACTACGAAGTTAATGTAACATTCAATCACTTGACGTTGTACTTCGAAACAACGCGAGGGTTGCGGTAGCCCAGTGGTCAAGGTATCGGATCATGACAGGCATGTCATGAGTTCGAGCCCAATACCAATAAAGACCCGCCGTGTAGGGCAGCAGTGCATGTTAAATTTGTCGAGAGCTGAAACGTCCTCCCATTGGTGTGGTGGGGTAGTTAGGAGAAGGGGGCAGCTCAGGTGTCGTCCACGTCACTTGACCATGGTTCAAAATTACGTGGTCCGTTGCCAAAAGCCCTCGTGTAGCTGAACAGTGCAACGTTAATATTCACTCACTCACTCGAAACAACACGAGAGGTTATTGGCAACTCGTTATTTTGAATCTCGATCAAGTGACGAGCTTGATGCCCGAATTTGTATCAAACTCTCCAACATGAGGACTGTTTAACGTGCATCAGCTTATTCGCAGGATAATCCTTCATTGCGTCAGAATTCTACAGAAATAACGTCAGATATATGAGTTCTCAACCATAACCCTAGGTTACCGATTTCGCGCATAATATACAAGAAAGTATGTATATTTTATCATTCATTAAAATATTTGTACTAATTTTTTTTTTTTTAATTGTTGAGTTTTTAAAACCGCCCCCCCCCCCCCCCCCCTTGTAAAAATTAAACTGTTTCTTTCGGGAAGAGAAACTTTTTTTTGGTTTGTTTATTTACAGAATGACACTAAATTGGTATTTTTTTCCGCATTTGACTTGATTAAAAAATACTATAAACAAAATTTCTTTATATATATTACGAAAAGTAATAATTTTCAATAAACGTAAAATTCTTAACTTGGAGGAAAATTGAAGGGTGAAAAACGAAAATTCAATTCTAATCAGACACGTTGCATAGATATAAATAATCCCCCTCCCCCTTAAAGGGTTGCAAGATCAAGAATCTTGGTATTCTAAAGGGGGAGTAAAACGCGAAATCTATAACGGGAGAACCAATATGTCGATCGCAAAACTCCTTTTTACGCCATTGACTGAATACATAGCGTGATAAAAATGACTTTCTAAAAACCCTATGACAACGAGTCGACAGATAAAGGAAAAGTGATCTGCAGTACAAATAAGTTAGCCACCCTTGAACGACTCATAGGATGCCAACCTGGAAAAGGGTTGATAACCCCTCTTCTAAATCAACGCAAAACTATTATTGACGAATTGCATAATTTTAAACCACTGTGAGTTACACAGATGATTCTTAAACTGTTGTATTAGTGTTGAATAAATAATTTGTTTCAATGACTATTATATATATATATATGTAATAATTCCCTCTAACATATACTTTTAATTAACTCTCTTTAATGATCCATAAATAATCTTTTATTCTTAGGTTTAAAATAAAACATTGTAATCTTAATCGTAATCGGTTAAACAAAATCTGATGTAATCGCGCTTTTTTTCTCTGCTGGCCGCCATCACGTAAGATTGAAAATACTTGCTGCTTTTTGTCTTTGTGTTGTGTCCTCCAAAATGCCGCTGTCTACTCAATGTGAAAATAAAACGTAATTGTGCTTTAATCTGCTGATGTGTGCTCATAATAAAGGAGGTAAAGCTATTCTGAAGATGTCATTACTAAATCAAAATTGATATAATCTTCCACACTCCGGCCAACACTACTTCAATACATTACATATATATGTTACCTATTCAACATTTAGTAAAAATGCACATGGTTTATTTACTATATAAATACTTTTTATATCTATAAAAAATATATTATTTCATCTATTCATTAAAACGGTTAAGGGATTTGATCAAATAACTTTCTTAATAGAAATTTCCCCACATAATTGTTTTAACATCTTCCTTTAATTGGTCACCTACCGAAGGGATTTGATATGCATATGTCGCTGGGAAATGAAAGGGATTTCCCCGCGAAGTATCCATATTAGGGGCATTCAGAAAGTAGGTAATACAATGCAAAACCCACATGCTAAGCTTTTTTTCTACATAATCATCATTTCTCGCTGTAAATGTTTGTCAGAACGCAACACTAACCATTCAATGTCCTAACAATAGAAATCTGCGCCTTGGTTATTGAGGCAGCTAAAAACAGTCCTTATATATATAACCTGGTCACATAATGGGCTCAATTCATGTGACATCATAGTCACATGATAGTGAAAGCCACGTGATTCCAGCCGATCAATTTAAAAACTCATGCGACGTCATAGTCACACGATAAAAACTATCTAGTATTTCCAGTTAATCAGTTCATGCGCTCCGGTGTTGCAAAGTTTTGCTCTTTGCAGAAACTTTCTCTTAAAAAGTACATATGTATACAAAATGCATTCTATTTAAAAGTGTAAACATAAAAATATGATTTTTTTTAATTGAAAAAAATCTTTTTGAAGGCATTTTTTTTGCTAACATTTAAACATCTTTACCCAAATTTGAAATTTTATCTGAGTTTTACAAATAGAACAAGTACAATAAGTTTAATGTTTGTTTTGAATTCAATGGAAAACACATGTTTGTTTTTATCATGTGACTTCATGAATTGAACCCATTGAAAAAATTGCGTTCTCTCAAATATTCTTTCAGATTGCGAAAGTCATGGAAGTCTAAGATCGAATTGTGTTGAGGTCGTAGTTGGACTTCCTTTCCTTTCCGAATCAATCAAGTGTGTGCCGCCTTCTTTGAACTGTTGGAACCATTTCATATTCATAATGGACGTGACATTCCATTAGTGCTATACACCAATGATCCGCAACCTTTTTATCGCTGCGGACCGGTCAACGTTTGATAATTTTACCGCGGCCCGCTGAAGGTGGGACACATTGATTGTTTATATTTTAGATTGTTTTGATTTAACAATTTTAATTTAGTTACATTTATATATATAAATATGCCTTCAGAATAAAATATAGTTACACCAAAAATGAATAAAAGTGATTTAATGTGGAATATAAAGGGATTTCTGTGAAAAGTTGCGCAAATCCAAGAGAAATGCACCACTTTAAATAAAATGGCAATAGTTTAATGTTCTTTAGGCGGCCCGGCACCATTTGATCCATGGACCGGGGATTGCGTATCACTGCTATACACTACCGACACATTCCATGATCAATATCCGTACAAGTGTACCTTTCTGCGAACAAGAATCATAAGCTAATAATCCAGAGAAAGCAAATTCATGCAGGTGTCAACTCTTCAGTTTTTATTTCCTTCTATCAGTTTACTAGAAATTCATTTCCCTTCTATGTGTATCGTTTTCACTGCATGAAATCAAAGCTATATTGCTTGGTAACTCTTAATAGCTCATAAGAGCTACCAGAGTTCTCAGAGTTAGGAGTTATAAATAAATCCTAATTCTTCTGCAAGCTCTTCTTGAGTTTGACATGGATTTTTATCCAGTTAAACTTGAAAATTTATTTGTCTTCACATTTTTTTACTACACCTGGAAGTGGGCCATCCTCAAGATTAAAATTTTATCACGAAATCTTGCAAACTAATTTTTTACTTTTCTGTAACGCAGGAGGTTTACCCGAACTATATTCCATAACTTAAATGTTGCTTGCTGACATTTACCTCTAATATAAAATTGATCTACACGAAATTGTACACTGAAACTTATGTCAAAAACAGCAGTGATTTAGCTACAGGTATTCAAAACGGTGGTAAAGGTACGTATGTTTTTAATGCAACCAACTTCAGAGCCAAATTTCTACTTGCACACCTATTATATAGCATTACTATATAGAGTAGATATGTATCCGAACTACTCTTTATCTTCTGTGTGTGATGTCATCTTAGATTTTCAAAATGAAAAATGTTTGTGTGTGTGAATTCCAAATCGTTTGGCAACATTAAAAAACTGGATACGATCAATCGGAACTCGTTTTGTAATATTCAACTGCTTTGAAATTAATAATTAATTGCTTCAATTCCAAATATCTGATGAGAGGAACATTATTTCGATAAAACTTTCCAAAAAATATGTTACTAATATATTTTAACCACCGCAGAACACAATCTGGAAGAGAGAATTATTACGATTTGAAAGTATATACTTTTTTTTTAGAATTGTTAAAATTCAAATGAACATGGATTGTTTGTGGATTTTAAAAAATGTTTACTTTAACTTCTTGAAAATGTTTATTAATAAATTTATGTGCAAATATATGTTTCGTTCTGTTAGAATAATTGCATTATAATCTAAATTTTTTGAGAAAAAGTAGTTGTGAATTGAGAAAAAATGGATTTGGTGGGAAATATCAAGAAAATTACTTTTTAAGAACTGCATTGATTTTCCATAACACTACAGAAATAAATTAACTTAGTGCAAAATATTTGTTAAATATTAGTTATTGAATTATCAAACATTATAAATGTTCTAGTTCACACATGAATATATGTACACCATCATCGTTATATATATATTTTCAACAAAATGAAAAATTGATCCTTGACGGAAAATTTTACTGTCGTTTTTATTCATGTATATTAATATAATTATATTTCGCAAAAATGCGTTGCTTTAAGTAATATATAAAAATATATTAATTTATAATGCGTAAATAAAACCCTCTGTTATCTAAAAAAATTTCTATGGGAAACTGAATATCTAAATGTATTGTTAATTTGTGCCAAAAACTTAAACACTTTTTTCGTTCAAAAAATTTTGAAAAAATTTAAAATTATGAATAAAAATAAATCATTCGCTAAAAAAAAAATACTATATCGCAAATTCATTTTTGAGCAGTATTTTTTTTTCAAAAAAAAAGATGGATAAATTTTTAAAAAATACATAACTGAAAAATTTGTTCGCTAGAAAAAGAAAAAAATGTGATCATGACTCACCTCAAACTTAAAAAAAAGTGTATTAAAAAAAAAAAAAACATTTGTATCAAGATGGTATAAATGTTTACGCAAACGCAAAAGTTTTATTTTTAAAATCAAAATAAACTTAAGTTATTCACACATAAAGATGTGATAACGGTTACGTTAATTATTTATTTTTCTTTTCAAACGATATTGTGTTTTTAAAGTATGGCGAAGCTTACTTACAGAATTATCTGATGAATGTGATAACTTTTTGTGTTATTTTCTAAAATAAGATGTATCGCTAACTTAAAAATATGGATAACATGATATTAATGTTATTTTTCATTTTATCTCAATTTGTAACCAAAAGATGAATTATTCACGTAAAAAAGGAACAAACGATTGTTATAATCAAAACAATTTCATTTTTATTTTGGAGAAATTTTACGAGATTTTATGAGTTTATTCTATATTTTCTTTATTATTATTATTTTAAAAATCTCTTAGCTGTGAAAACAAAATCTGATTTGTTCTTTATATCACAGATTAATTTTTTTATGTAGTTTGAAAGTAAATCGTTTTATACTTGGTAAAACATTTTGTCTTTCTGGATTTTCGCAGAAACAATCGCGATAGGTTCATTTATTTTTAAAAGATGAATTTTTTCATACAGCGATAAAAAAAAAAAAAAAAATAATAACATTTTTTCAATATTACATTCTGTGTTCTAAGAAAACTTTATTGTCATATGACTCGAGAAGTATGTTAATAAAAAAAGAAAGAAAAACAAAACACCGATATGTATCTTGAAAAGCAAAGAGATATTCTGTTTGAATTGAAATATTATTTATTCAAGAACATATTTATGTGCCCTTTGGAAAATGGCACAAAATTCCTGAATTATCTGACATGGGAAACCATACTTTTTCCTTTTTGGTACATTCATGGGAACAGCCACAGGTGTGATTCAGAATTGTATTTGCTTTTGACGTCTGCAAGTGAAGTGACACTGAATAATTGATAATGTCAACTACGAATTAATCGCGAGATAAGATAGCATAGATTATGATTCCGAAAGGTTAAAATTCATTTTAAAGTACTTTTTTATTTGTTTTTGTTGTTGATACGAAAGAGAACTAAAGTGCATTTAACATGAAAGGAAACTGAAAAAAACTTTTTTTTTTATATTTAAAATTGTACATATATATATATATATATATATATATATATATATAT
>BMAV01005013.1:109872-125228 GCA_019973955.1 Trichonephila inaurata madagascariensis
TAAATTTTAAGGAAAAAATTGGAAAATTTTTGAAAAATTCATAATTAATTTAATTTTCAACAAAAAGACAAAAACCTTTGTTAAAGTGTTATGGATAGTACACACTATTTAAATTTTATTCATAAGAAGTAAGAGAAAAAGGTACATTAACTTACGCAATTTTACATGGGCTCCTATGGACATGCCGGACCCCCTTATACGAGAATAACTCTGAAATTTTTAAGATACACGCAGAAAAATAATTAAGAGAAAAAACCGGTTTAATTTGAAAATACGAAGTACTTAAACACAGCAGACGACTTTTTACTGATTTACTTCTAGTTGTTTAGAGTAGAATAAATTTTGGACAGAAGAGAAAATGAAGTTGACGCGAGAAAATTATCGTGCTATGATTTTAAAGCTGGATTAAACCAAGAGGAATGCTTTCAACTGCTGCAGTCAGCATTTGTTGATGAATCTCCATGTCGTGCTACTGTATTCAGATGGTTTAAAGAATTTTGCAGTGGTTTCAATTCTCTTCAAGATCAAGAACACACATGATGGCCACTGTCGGCAGTAATCCTGGATAATGTGTCTACTATACGAAAAATGTTAGTGGATGATAATTGCTGTACCTACCAAATGATACAGAAGGAACTTAACACTGGATCTGCAGCCATACACAAAAATTATTCATAAAGAATTACATATAAAAAAATAGTTTTTTTTTTGCCTTTGGGTTCCCCATAATTTAACTGAGCACCCAAAAGAGGAGCATGTCAGAATCATTAAAGAAACCTTTAAATTTGTAAATGATGGTGGCCATCGCATCATTTCTAAAATTGTAAAGGGTGATGAAACGTACATATCGTTTTTTGACGTTCCAACACGTCAAGAAAGCAAAGTATGGGTCTTTAAAGATGATCCCACGTCAATAATGGTGAAAAGACAACGAGCAATGAAAAAAGTAATGTATGAAGTTTTCTTCGGAAGTACGGGATTGGTCAAAGCCATCAAATTGGAAGGACAGAAGACTGTAACAGTAAACTGGTATACCACTAAATGCCTTCCAGAATTTCTCCAAGAAATTAATGTTAGGGGACTAATGCTTCCCCATGACAATGCATCTTCCCATACATCCGGATCAACAGCTGAGTTTCTTAAACAAAAACAAATTAAAGTGATAGAACATCCACCTTATTCTTCAGATCTAGCTATGTGTGACTTTTGGTTATTTTTTAATCTAAAAAAGAACTTACATGGACGTCGATTTCATTCAGAAGAGATTGATGTGGCAATAAATGCATTTTTTCATCAATTCCAAGAAATGAATGTTTTGAGGCATTTAATCTGTGGAAAAGTGTCGCCTGCAAAAGTGCATTGATACTGGAGAAGACTACTTTGACCACTCCTAAATTTTTTTAAGTATAACTTTAAAAATCTAGAAGTATCTCAAAAATTTCAGAGTGACCCTCGTAATCCTTTCACATGAACCCTTTCCAAATCAATCCCTCCCAGTTTGGTTACTACGGCAATTAAGCCGGACTTTTATTCTATCATATTCCCTGTTTATAGTTTCCCTATGACAACTGCACCGAATAAAAGATTGATTTCCGTTTCCTCTCGAAAAGAATCAATACAATTTATTTTCTTTCCCTTTAATTCATTCATGACCTGTTTATCTTCTATCTTGGGAAAATGTACTATTAAATGACAACACATTTTGATAAATAGTAACTAGTCTCTATGATTTATATTTTTAACACTCATGAGCTAAACAATATTGATCTCATTTTAAAATATGATGCAATTCTTTTAATTATTGCAAAACTGTGCAGATGGCAAACGTGTATCATATCTTTTTATACTTTCTTGTATCATGAGAAAGGAAAAACCAAGAACTAAAACGAAATTTTGCTGCCTGAGAGTCTCTATATCTTCTTTTTCTTCTCTTGTTATTTTCATCAGCCCCAAATCTATCCCATGTCCTACATGGGTTTTTGTGAATTCCACAGTTACTTTTTTTTTCAATGTCTTCCTATACTTTCATCTTTGAAGGGCAATTTCCATTAATCTTGTTGCTACCAGCCATTCTCTTATTTCACTTCTTTTCACCCTTTGCATTATAATAACCATTGCGACGACAGTAAAAGTAGGTTATTTTTCCACCAGTTTTTCCTGATTTACTTCCAGTATTCTTCACATACAAGGAACTAGTTCGCTTCTCAATGCTTTCTTTCCATAACTTGAAATCTTCAAAAGTGTCAAATGTACGAGTATCTTTTTCTATTGTAATATTATGTACCAAATCAATGTGATCCTCCAAGGCCTTTTTAGAAATGAGTTCTGCACTGCAAATATTACATCTTACCATCTTACCTTATTATGAATCAATTTCGCATGTCGATATAAGTTCGAAACTGTAGAGAAGGTCTTATCACATTCATCACATTTAAAGGAACTAAAGTTATCCACATGGTACTTATGTATTATCGTAACAATTGCCAACTCTATTAATTACTCACCAAGTTGGTAACTTCGATTTCTTATGTGTCGTTCGCGCTGATTTGTCATTCATGTGCTTCGTTTCATATAATGTCGCCTTTAGGTTTTTATAATATTTAAGTACCCTATCCATAGTTAAATTTTACATGCTATATATATTGAAAGAGAATAATTGATAATAAAACACACACACAAATTTATGTAATAAAAATAAGTTTTTATTCTAGATACCCACAAAGAATTCTTTCAACTACACTTTATTACTAAAAATAAAGAAGATAAAACACGAATTATTATTACTATGGATTAAAAAAAAATTCCTTTATTATAGATTACTGTGTGTTTGACACTATATTCAATTAGTTCCTATTGAATTAAATATATTTTAAATTGCATTCGATTAGTAAAAGAAAAGAAATCAATCTGAATTCATCCATAATCCCGAAGAAAACACGCGTTGTTTTTTTTTTTTTAAAGATTCATTAATATTTTGTAAAAAGCAATACGGAATTAGTTTTTAAATTAATGTTGATGTTCAATAATAATCGTTAATTAATGGGGAAAAAAATATTACTTATCGCCAAACAAAGAGAATATGCTTTTCAAACGACAGTAAAACACGGACACACTACTAATCTTAAAAACAATATTCAAAATTTTTCCTTTTTTGTACCTAGGGAAATTTTCCCTGGCCCTCACGATGTCAGCACCCCCTGGTGATTTCGGTTATTTTTAACATTAGGATTTTCCTATCCCTATGGACATTGGAGTTCATGTGCCCGATGATCATTCAACAAAATTTGATGTCCATAAATGAACAGTTAAATGCACGCACCTGCAGGAGTGCGCTGAATTGAAAGATAGTTTATTGGTAGAAAAACCTCTATAAAACCAAAATCATATGCGAGATCGAATTGTATAGCAAGAGTCATGGTCCATTCAAGATATCTTATTTATATGATCAGGAAAATCTGCTCCTACAGAAAACTGTATTGGAAAAAAAAAGTTTTTAAATAAAACACAGCTCTGCATTTATATAAAGATTTTATTTATTATTTATGGTTAAAATAAAGTATTTCAAACTTAATAGCACAGACGTAGTTGGTTCTGAGTGGGCCTTGTATCAAAATTCCTTCGGGGCCCCTTTTTAGATATGAGAGCCCTGCTAGTGGGACGGTAGCTAAACATATTGGGGCCCCGTATCATTGATACGGTTGATACGACGGTAGCTACGCCCCTGCTTAATAGACTCATGCAGGAAGGACAATAAGACATACTTAAGCTTGCAACTACGCCATGAAATTCTAATTTGAAAAATCATTCAAATTTCATTGAGGTAACACAGGTGATTTAAGATTAAATTAGTACGAAAAAAAATCACATATTTGTATCTAATTTAGTCATGAATCAGCGTTTTGGTATGGAATATTACTTACAGATGAAAGAGTCGAGCCAACACTAAAGAAAGGTGTTGACTACTGTTTCGTATGAAAGTGCCGATTAGAACGCTGTATTATTAATACTTATTTATTTCCACTCGCCTTTAATGTACCGACAAACATTATGTTTAAAAAAAAACTGCGAGCTCAAACAAATTTTATTACAAAAAATATCTACGAGATTCACAGCAAAATAAATAAATAAATAAAATAAAATATAAATAAAAGAAATTTAAGATAAATAAATATTTTTATGATAGAATAAAAGTGCAAGTTATTATTATATTGATACAAAACAGTTAAAGATTGCTCTGATAAAGAAAATTTTTGTAGAAATATTCATTACTAGAAGTAACCCGGGCGAGTAAATGATATAATTTTTGCAACTCTCAGGCAATACAATTTCGTTTCAGTCCCTAATTTTGTATTATCAGTAGTATTAATCAAAGTGTAGCACTTTGACTATAGGATAACTTGCCTTTTTAGATACTGTCCTTCTTAGAGTTGAGAGCATGATTGAGAGCACCACTAATAGTAATGAGTTCCTATCTAAAGACGGAACAGTGGTGAGAATTCCTGATGCTGATTTTAACATGACTCCCTTAAATATGCCACTTCCTTCTCTACCTGTATCCGAATGGCTACCGTCTGTATAAATAATCAAGGCTTGATCGGACGTATCATTTATGAATTCAAGTGCCAGCTGTCTGAGTTATACCGGATGTCTTCTGTGTACTGTGTGGTAAATAATTCCTCCCGGGAGTCAACATGATTAAAAGAATCAATGAGGGTGATACTGCTAAGAGGTTTAGATGTGTTAACATTAAAATCAATAGAATTGTACGTTTCCACAAGTAATTAATTGGCTGTCTCGCTGCAAACGTTGGTTATTTGTCCAGTTTAAAATGAAAGCAGAAGCTCTATAATAGAACCCACAAAGCCTTTAATTTTGTAAAATACCTGTATGAGTTGACTTCAAATCTCATAATCAGAGGTTGTATGTCCGTCTCTTACAGAACTGTCAGTAGGGCAACTATATATAAGGTCCGTGTGTGTGATGATCCTTGCAGCACTGAGCTGCACACTCTCCAGTTTTTTCAAGTTAGTAGGAGATGCAATTTGAAACATTTGATACCCGTATTCAAGGACTGGGTAGATCAAGGTTATATAAGATATTCCGAGTGTGGAGGCATTTGAACACCAGTCTCTGCCAGAAAGATATTTTAAGATCCTAAGTCTCTTTCTTTCTTTATCTGCTATTTTCTCAATATGTTTGTCACAGTTCACTTCCCTGTCTAAAGTGAAACCAAGATAAGTAGGGTATTTACTGCACTTCAAGCACTCAATCATTAAGAAAAACTCAGGAGAGTAGTTGTGAAGATGCCTAAGTCTTGAAAAGGCATCCTGTAGACCTTGAAGCGTTGAAATTAATTTTGTGGTTGTCTACAAACTCCTGAATATTTACTAAGGACCTATTCAACTGGAATTCCATTTTGCTAACATTTGCATCACTGCACCACAAAACGACATCATCAGCGAAAAGTCCAATTTGAGAAGGGTTAACATATTTTTCAATCCTGGAAATAAATGATGAGAAAAGAGTTGGACTCAAAACGAAGCCCTGGGGGAATTTCTTGATACATTTTGTAATAAACCGAGAAATTAGCATAAAAATTGACACAAAAATTATTGAAAATCCAAGAAAGTTTGAAGATCTAAGGCAGAGCTTTACCTTTATTGCCAAAAACACCAAAGCACTTGTTTAACAGTTTATATTTCCATACCCTATCAAAGGCCTTTGACAAATCTAAAAATGCTGCCATGGTTTGTCTCATTGGTTTGTGATTCTGAGAATCTCTAACAAGCATAAAATTTGGTCAATAATGAAGTGACCCTTTCAGAAAGCAAATTGCTCCGGGAGCAATAAGTTATTAGTTAGTAAATTGTGAGTCAATCTCCACAGCACCATGCTTTTTATTATTTTGCAAGTGATACAGGTAAGAGAAATAGGTAGGAGTCTTTCCCTATCCAAAATTCCAAGGTGGGACAAGAAATGTCTATGGATATTATCTGGACCAGGCGATTTTTTGGTGTCTAGATTTTGAAGGGTATAAGTTAGTTCGGATAAGATGAAATCAACATTGAATAATGGGTTATCTGCCGGCCTGTTCCTACAAGATTTTATATGATTTCTGGAGACCCTGGCCGAATGTTTGTCAGATCTACTAAAAGCAAGACTACTTATATTTGCGTTGTGCTGAGCCAAGGCCTTTGCCGCTTCCCAGTCATCCACTAAGACGTGGCCATTAGCGTTAATGATAGCATTAGTTTCTTCGTTACTAGGCCTTAAGTTATCAATATGCTCAGCCAGCTTCCGAAAGTAAGTATTTGAAGTGTGTAGTCCAACTTTCCACATAGATTCTATTAGGTTTGATCTTTTGACTTGTATATAGATTTTCTTAATTTCAGCGTTCAGCTTGTTTAATTCAACTGTTTTGTCCAAGCCACCATTTTGGGCAATTACCTTTAAGACTTCTGCCCTTTGGGCAGTGCTTCTCAAACTGTAAATGTTTGCGGCCCAATTTTCAATCATAATTTTCATGGCGCCCCTCTCCATACAATAACAGTGTATTGAATTCAATAATAACGTACTTTGACACTAAAACTACAATACGACTAAAATTATAAACAGATCAAGATAAGTATTAAATTTTGCATATAATTTTGACACGCCCATGGGGTTACCACACTCTGATAAATACTCCTTCACTCTATATCTAGAAATTATTCTACAGATCAACAGTAGTTGTGTGATTTTGGTGATTTCAATGCCACACACAATATGTGAATTGCTCCCGTAAAGCTACTAGAGGCAAGCAACTTAAAAATTTCTCTGATTTAACCAACCTGGAAATAGCCTTTCCTAATACCCCTACCAGATATGGTTATAATTCCTCAAACACCCTCGACATTTCTCTCATTATTAACTTTAATTTCCCATACACAATCGAATCCATATCTGGACTCTCTTACGATCATAATCCAGTTATGCTTAATTTTTCTCTAATTTCTTCCATTCATAAGGATAACTCTAGGGCAGTGGTTCCCAACCGATTTTGGGCCATGCCCCACCTAGTCATTTCTAAAATCCTGATGTCCCCCCTCGTGATATTTAAATTTTGTTGTTCAAAATTTTGCGGTTATTCACCTGAAGGAAGCTTAAAAGGCCATTAACTTGGTATCTAAAACGGCTTCCAAAGAATGAGTCATCCATGAAAGAGAAAAATAAAAAATGAAAGAGCAGTTAAATAAAAAAAAAGTTTCCAAACTTATAATAGAAAACTGAAATGCAGAAATAGCAACTATTTGAATGAAACATTATTCTGAAATACTTTGATCATTTTCATTATTGAACTAATAATAATGAAAAATGAAAATTGAGCTCACCGAAAAATGTCTGTTAGTAAGATCCTGATGCGTCATGTCTGCGACAGAGATTTTATATCAGGCTTCAATTTAGTCAGCTTAAGTCTCAAGTCTCCTCGTTTAGTGATATCAAATCGATTTCTTTTCTTCGATAACAAATAATTGACAGCACTAAAGCCACATTCAGCTAAATATGAAGATGGGAAGGGTAACAACAATTTTCTTGAAGACTTGTTTGAATATGGGTATTTAGTTTCCGTCTCATCACAAAGCCATGCCATCACTCCTTTTATATTGAATAAAGTTTTAACGGACTCATCATTTTGCATTTCCAAGAGTTCTTCTTGGTCCTGCATTGAAATATCAGATATATCCATTAGCATTGGCTAGTGGAAAGTTAGATGTTGGAAAATCAATTTGTTTTAAATCAGAAAATCGTTCTTTAAAATCAGAGGCCATTATTTTCAAATGATACACAATGACAAGAACAGCAGCATCAGTCACATCACATTTTTTTAGCCAATGAAACTCGTCAAAATTTTTGTGAGAAATATTTTTTTGACATACCTCAATAAATGTAACGAAGCCAAATATCTTCGTCTTTGCATCCACAAGAGATTTATTTGATCCTTGAAGTTGCTTATTCAACAGACTTAGTTTTCAAAAATATCTGTTAAATAACTCACAAATGCTTTACCATCAACAGTTTTAAGGTGCTTCATTTAAGGCTTGTCACTAAGAACATCACATAAATCCATGAATCTTTTCGAGCAATTCCCCTTTGAGAGCCACTTTACCTCAGTGTGAAGTAAAAGTCTCACATAGCCTGCATTTTCATTTTCACAAAATTGTCTGAAGAGACGCTCACATTTTGTATTAGCTTTGATATAATTGATACATTTTATAACAAATCATAGTACTTCATTAAGAACAGGAGTAATATTTTTGGCCACTAAGTTCTCTTTATGAATAATGCAGTGCACAAGAATCATTTCTGGATTCTCTTATTTCATCAATTTTAAGCAGCCTTTTTTTCCCCCATCATAAGAGGAGCACCATCTGCAGCACAAGATGTTATGTTTTCTATTGGAATAATATTGACGCGTAAGTAATTGTTTAGCTTACCATATATATCAGTGGCGGAAGTGGAGGTTTCTAATGATCTGCAGAATACCATTTCTTCAGTAAATTCACCTTTATCAATATATCTTGCATATACTAACAATACGACCTCACTGTCTCTCAGAGTTGATTCCTCCATTTGAAGTGAGAAAATCTGGATTTCAACTTTTCAACAAGTTGTGTTTCAATATATCATCACTCATTTCATTTATTCTTCTACTAACAGTATTGTTACTGAGTGGCATGGCCTTAATAGTGTTGGCATCCTTTTCCAGGACTGTATTAACAAATGCTGATATTGATGGTTTTATTAAATCCTCTCCAATAGTATGATTTTTTCCACATTTGGCAATGAGTAAAGATATCTCATAACTAGCCTCAAGAGTACGATTGACGCTAACAGTTTGTGTATTAAACAGAGAGACTTAACTGTTGATCTTTTTGCAAACTTCTCCTCTAAAGACTTAAAGTAATTTAAATCTGAATTTACATAAGCACTATATTTCGACTTCAAATGGAATTCAAGACGACCTGGTTTCATTGATTCGTTGGTCAAGCATTGTTGGCATAAGAGGCAGAAAGGCAGAGGCGTATCTATCAGCCGTATCAATGATACAGGGCCCTCAAGCAACAGGGGCCCCGACATGTGTAAGTACAATATTGCAAAATGTTATCAATAGTCCCATTCACAAAGCTCCCATTTCCAAAAGGGGCTCCTACGGAATTTTGATACAGGGCCCCCTCAGGACTAGCTACGCCAGTGCAGAAAGGTGAACGTTCATCATGCATAGCGGGTATGAATCCAAGTTTTAAATATTCCTCGGAATATTGACGAATTTTTTTTAACTTGCACTATTCATTTTATGTATAGCTTTTTTGACTAAAATAAATAAAATTATAATTAATTAAAGAAGTAGGCTATTCAAGACAAATATTTCTGAACAAGCAATATGAATATCAACGAAAATGAAATATTGTAGAAACAGTCCAGTTTTAGTGTGCGTGGTATAAATGCAAGATACTGCTAATTTACATAATTGCTGAGTACAATTGATAAATAAATAAATAAAAATAATAATATATTCCTTTTCATTAGTTTTCCAAATTGTAATATGGCACATTAATTCACACTTAAGACTACACAGTACCCTAAAAATTTCATTTTTAATGAATTCTTTTTTTTGCATTTTCTGGTGGCCTATATTATTGAGAAGCTTGCCACGAAATTTCATATCTGTTAGCAAATTAGTTTTTAAGATATTTGAAGTTTTATGAGCTATGGTTTTGGTTTCGTTTTCATTTTAAAGCATTTTTTCACTCTTAAATTGAATTAATTAAAAAATATTTTTGAGCTTTTAGTTTGAAATGGTTATTAATTCCAATTTTCATTACTAAAATCATTTCTGCTTGATTACGTTTTGAGTTTTTTGAGTTCTCATAATTAATTCTTTAAAATTAATTTCACGGCCAATTTTTGCTTAAAAAATAGTTTATATAACTTAAAAGCTTTATCATTAATTTTTTCCTGTGGAGAAAATGCCATGGAAAATGCGTTCTCAGGTTTTTGTGAGAAATAATATTTCGAAGAGATGGAATACTACTGAAAATGATGTATCTAAAAATCAGTCCTTAGCAGATTCTGCAATTAGACATCCGAACACAAGTATTCTGAATTTAAATGTTGCTGATATAACGGAATGTTTCTTTGATGTACCAAACTACATTATACTAATCATATTGTAGTACTATATTTTAGTATTTTAAAGTCGCACGACAAGAGCTAAAACTTCCTAAACTGCCCAATTTAAAACTGAAAAAAATTAAATTTTATGAGCAAACCTGACTATTTTTAGCTTAAGTTAGTATCATTATTATTTTGTACATAAATGCTTCGTGTTTCAAAACTTTTGTGAAAATATTAGGTTAATATAAAGCTGAATAAACTGACGTCTTAAGAAATGCTATCAATATTATGCAAAAGTATATTTTGAATTAAAAAAAAATATTCTCAGTCATATTTAATTAAAATAGTGTTTTGATGTGGAACATACATTGGAAAATAACATATTAAAAAAATTAGAGCTTTGCGAACATTATAAGTGTGTTTTTGTTTTATGACTTTACAAACTTTAAATGCGTTTTTCTGAGACTTTTTCAATTTTGAAGGTATAAGTGTTTTCTAACCCTAAGGCTTTTTTTCCTGTTCAAGATAGAGCCTTGAATTTTTTTGTATATACTCCCAAACTATATTCTATAGAAGTTAGTACGGATTTAGGGCTGAGATCTCTAGTTATTTTTCTAAGAAATGCTAAAGTTGATATTTTAAAAAAATTCGTGTTTTTTCCAGGTTTTTCTAGAAAAATAATTATTAAAAACCAACAAGGGAATAGATTTTCAAATCCATACTAACTTTTGTTTGTAATAAGCTAAGAAACATAAATAACTTAAAATGACTAAAAATTTTAAAAAATTGAGTATTTTATAAAAGTTTGAAAAAAACTTCAAAAATTCCTAATTTTTTAAAATTGTAAAATAATGGCTGGTCTAACTGACTTTTTACTTTCAGAATCAGCTTAATAATATAATCTAAATATAAAACATCAATTATTTCTACTGTAACTGTCTCCAAATTTTTTTTTTGTAAAAGGGTACCGTGTAGCTTTAAGTCATTATTATTATAAACAAATACAGAGGAACATGGTATTATGGTGGACACAGGTCTAAGCGTAAGCAAGCTGAGAAGCAAACTAAATGTCACGCACGCTGATTGGCCGAGAAAACATTAGCTCTTCTGGCGACCCTTTTCTTGGTCGATCGAGACACGTGACTGGGGAGACCGAAAATATCTTGTGTACCAATTACACACGTACATACAAATATTTTTATGTATGTTTTAACACGAACATTCACATTCACAGACTTCGCGCGCATGATATATTAGGTCTAACCAAGCTATTTACAACAGTTTATTAATTTGATTTATTACTAGTGTCTTTGCGGGGCTTGGGGAAGAGGGGGCACTTGGAATAATTTGCCATATGGCCGGAAACTTGACAATTTATGCAAAAGAGTGTTTCGACCCTATTGATCTGACATTCTCTCGTCTGATGCGCCGCGCCACATTTCAAACATCTAGGGGTGAGATGACAGTTGTTCGCGGTATGATTGAATTTATTGCATTGAAAGCATTGGGTGACCCCTTTGCTTTCAAAGCCTTCTACTCTTACAGTAAGGTAACAGAGTTTATCTAATTTTAAAATTTTAGCGTTAGTCAGATTACGTGGGAGGAAGATAAGAAAAACTGGTAGGGGTTGGTTTGAAATTCATCCTATGATTTGCGTGACCCAGTCGATGGGGAATCCCAGATCAGTTAGGTCACTGTGAATATCAGTGGTTTTCGTGTCGCGTGGAAGTCCTTTTATTACAACTTTAATGGGTCTTTCTGTTTTAGGGGTGATTGAATAGAACTCGTATTTGAGTTGTTCAAGGATGTGATTAAGTTGGTGATATTGGTCGAAAGTGTCTGTGTACAATTGAAGGTAATCTCCAATCATTTTGCTTTTGAGGGTAGGCGCCTTATCTGTTAGGGTTTCCATTTGGGCACGGAAATTAAGTGTGATTTTTAGCATGACTGGGGGTGGTAATTTAGTAGGAATGGTATTTAAATCATTGTTAGTTTTACTAGGTGAGTGATTTTTGTTTTATTTATCAGTCGAAGTTCCTGCTACGGGTATAATTTGGGGCTCAAAGTTTTCTAGAGCGTTGAATTAAAAAGTTTGGTTAACTTTAAAGTTTAATTCCGGGTTTGAATTGGTTCTGGAATATTTTGAAAGCCTTCTAGAGGGGCGGGGCGAGAAATCCATCGTTATTTTCCTTGCGTTTAACTGATGCTGTTTTAGGGAATGGTGGAAATTCTTGTGAGGTGTTTTTAGCGGGAGAGCAATTAGGGGTATTATGTATAGTACAGCCGGGGGTATTACAGGGGGGAGGGGGACAGGAAAACTCACTTACCGCAAGTTGGTGTAGCTCTCCGTAGTGAAACTAGACTTTGGAAGTTGTCGGCCAGGGTGGGATTGCTTTCGTACGTTAATCCATTTAACCTTAGATCGTTGATCGTCGACGATATTTTATATGAAGATGGCAAACTTCTTTATGTCGGTGGCGATGGCCTGTAGTTTTTCGCAGTTGGTTTCCTGGGGTGTTCCAGATCGAGAGGTGTTGTTAGAAGAGGGTAGTGATAGGTCCATTCCGTTGTCGTTTTTCATGTCCAAGTTTAAAGCCATGTCGGGTATACGTAATAGAAATAGATGAAAGTGTCAGGTCAAACTGAATTTTGGTTCATTTGGCCAAAGAAAAGGCTCAACCCAGCAGCGAATCCGTCCCTTTTGTCCAAACTCTCCACAGATTCCTTTCCGTCTGTCAGTCTATTTTCAGTATAATATATTTGTCCAATAAATATCATTTTGTTATCTGCATTTCTTCCTGGTGGCCAGTAGTGTATAAATAAAAGACATGAAACAAAAATAAAGAATACATGTGTTTTTAGGTCCAGTCTTAGCCACCAAAAATTACCAAATAATTATTTAGCTATCGTTTTCTTTCTTTGTTTCAACTTTTTAGTATAATTTTTTTAATACAATAGTTATCTAATAATGCAATTTAGAAGTGTAGATAACTTGATTTGAAACTGTGTTAGAAGCATGATCATTATTGCAAAAAGTTCAACATATTCGAAAATTTCACTGTAATTTATGAAACTAATCGATATTTTTAGGCTATTTGATGTTTATTTTACATAAGGTAACATAAGGTAGGGTACATATTTTCTTAATATTTTGAAAGAAGCTTTTGGACTGGTAAATAGTTGTTAAATACAAATGTGACGACATCTAGGGTAGAGCATAATAAGCATTCTCTATCTCTATGTTCGTATCAAATCATATAGAATTCAGTTCAAAATTTTATTAAGAACTGATTACAAAAGTAATATTAACAAAGTGTGTTCTTGCACAAACTGAACTGAACTCAGTGATGCAACAGCCTATGAGGGTCAAGGCCAACTGTGCCTATCTCAGTATACGTGACCTTAGGCGCTGGGGGGCATGTGCAGATGTTTCGGTCAAGTGGTCAGTCTGAAGCAAACACCCCCAGTGTTCAGCTCCAAGGCAAGCTTGGTACTCATTTATCGACCCACTGAAGGGATGAAAGGCTGAGAAGACCTTTCTCAACCCAGTAAGATAATTTTGTTAATTATCTACCCTGTTAATTTTTTCTAATAGGTAGATAAGGTTGTAATGCAGTGTTTCTCAAACTGTGGGGCGCACCCCCCTTGGGGGTGTGATAACTCTACGAGGGGGCGCGAGCATATTGAAAAGTCGAAAACAAAAGATTATTTAAAAAATTATTAACTTACTGAAAGTAAACAAACAAAATACTTTCTGATATAATAAAATATAAAATACACGTTTATACACTGGTATAATATGCTTATAAATGTATCAGTTCTGTACAATGTATTTTATTATTAATTTAACAATACTAAGTTAAGAATAAGTTTCATAATTATCAGTGACCCCATGGACTTGTATTATCACTTATCTTGACAATTTGTACAGTTTTTAATTATTTCCTTAACTGCCGATTAAAAGTTACACGATTCTTTCCCCAATATCACTGTTTTCCAAGTAGAAGAGGGTAATTTGGTGTTTCTTTAGGGGGAGGAAAAAAGGAGTAAATAAGAAAATCCTGTGAAATAAGTAAATCCTTCGCAGACACTGTCGAGGTCCTCTTATTTCATTCTAAAGCCTTCGAAATAATTTTACAGAGAGCACTGCACAAAAAAGATCCAACTTCGGAAAAACGTATATATACGTCCAGAAAACTAATGCTTTGGCTGAGAGAGACGTTTATGTACGTCAGTGGCACAGAGAGAGTTAAGAGGTTAAAGTCGTATTGTAGCTTTAATGTCAAAGTATAGTATTATTGAACTCAATACATTGTTATTGTATGGAGGGGGCGTGATGAAAAGGATGATGGAATAGGGGCTCGCGTATATTGAAAGTTTGAGAAGCACTGTTGTAATGCCATTTACTAATCCTCTTGGGGAAAAATACAATAACTGTTGTTTGTGTTTAAAACCGCCTTCAATAGTGAGAAAATGTTATGCTAATTCGAGTGCTATTTAAATTCTATCGAAGTGAGTGTTAGAGTTAGTCGTAAGTGAGATATTAAAGTGAGATTAGCGAAGTGCTTGTTGAAAACCTTTGGAAAACTTGAAAAGAAACTATGGTCCAGGATTTCCAATTGACCAAGGCGAGACCTGAAGAGGGCATTTACATCGGATCACACGCAGTTAAATGCATAATTACTTGTCTTAGGAATTTAGGATAGCAATTAAATTGGACCACTCCCTCGGTTTATAACATTGCTTGATAGTAAATTGTTAAATCAATATACTTAGTTATTTTTATAACATTAGCTATAATCATTTTGGGTACCAAACTTCACCAGCAACCATAGAATCGCGACAAGGTTGAGCATCATGAAAATCTTTCTCTGATAGCGTTATAAACATATAATTTTGATGACACCTCCAATGAATTTCAGAGCATGATTCTTCCAAATCAATGTCTTTTAACTTAAGCTGTCCATAAGGGTTTGAAACCAAGGTTTGAGGTAAGAAAATTTTACATTCTTAGTTTAACTTTTAATTCATAAAACTGTCGAATTGATATGAAATACTGAGAACCTGATAGTGTTACATATTTTTCAAAACGACTTTCTAGCGCATCTGTTTGGATTTTTCCGGGGAGAAAATAGTGAATTTTTTATTCATTGATACCAGTGTTGGATTAAATGACATGGAGGCCCCTAGGCAGTCAAATA
>BMAV01005013.1:164026-174767 GCA_019973955.1 Trichonephila inaurata madagascariensis
GGGGTCCGGATTATCCGGCCCTTGAGCCTCCCCTGCTCTCAACATATGGCTGAATGATTTAAAGGTTCCTCAATAATTAACTCCTGCTACTTATACAGACTTTTTTAACTCTTCTTTTTTTTCCTTTAAGAAAACAGGAAACAATCAATAAAAATTACGTTGCAGTAATGGCTATGCAGTTGTAAACAATACAAAAATTGAATTAATACTCTTGATGGAAATATATGCTCTAGTATAGTTTTTTCAACGAGAGCAAGTTAATGATCTAGTCCAGGGATGGCGAACCATTGACACGCGTGTCATTCATGGCACGCGACACAATATTTTGGGCACGCCAGCCATCAAAAGGGTTTGCATTTTATTTCAAATTAACAAGTTCACTATGAAGTATTAAAAACAAACACGAGTGATTGGTAGCGGAGCGGCGGGGAACACACTTGTTTATTGTCTTGCATTAGTTACGTCGTGGACTACAGTTGCTTATGATGCAAAATTTGTCTACGCATAGCATAGTCAATTTCGTGGACACAACTGTATTTTAAAGTTTATTTGTGTTATATTTACGATTTTTAGCTGTTATTTAACATGGCTAGTTCAGCAAAAAAACTGCAAGATAATAAGTGTAACTGAGAATGTCAAACTTGGCGAATCTAGAAATATGGTATTATTAGTAAAGGCGGCAAAGTGGTGAGTGTTTCATGTTCTGGAACAGTGGTACGCAGAACATCGTTTGTAAAATGGCATTTTGAAACAAATCAGAAATTCTCTTGTCAAAAAAGTGCACCACAGCAAAAATAATCAATTGCTTAAAAACCATTTAACTGATGACTCAAATTCTCAGCATGCTATCTACTAAAAAAAAAAAAAGATAATCCTACAATCCTAATGTAAGCTAATTGTAATCCAATCTGCAACAGCAAAAAAATCACACTGTTACTTTAATTTTAATTATACGTATAAATATAACATTTACAGGATAGCTCTACAGTGCACACACACTAAAGTTATTTTTTTCATAGTAGATAAAAAGTTTTGAGTTGTTAGTATTTAGTTTTATTTTTTTTTCCAATAATCACAACTCAAAATTATTTGACGGCACGCCTACACCTCATTAAACACTTCTTCGGAAAAAAATGGCTCGTTGATCCATAAAGGTTCGCCACCCCTGGTCTAGTCCATGGATGACGAACCACTGGTACGCGTGCCATTGATGGCACGCGACACAATATTTTGCGCACGCCACCGATCAAAACGGTTTGCATTTTAATTTAAAATAACGAAGTTCAGTATGAAGTATTACGAACAAACGCGAGTAATCGGTCGCAGTTTTCAGCGAGATTTTCTCAGTTCAAAGAATTATCGCAAACGCTCAAGTTTTTTTATGTACCCTGATTAGATTTCATTTAATAAACTGAACCTGTCTCACTTCGATTGGTTGGAAATTGAAAATTTTGAAATGCCACTGATTAATTTCCAGTCTATTTTAATATGGGTTCAAAAATTTGTTTTAAAAAGGAGAAAGTTTGAATTGATTGAAACAGAAAGATTAAAAGGAAATATAAGTAAAAATGCTAATAATGGAATTTCGGAAACACGGAATTATAGATACCAAATACATTTAACTGTTTGAAAAAGCTGGGTCATACTATTTTAGTCATATTTTCATCTACACACACCTGCGAGTCATTATTTTCAGAGATGAATAGCATGAAAACTCGCTTAGAAAATGTTTGATAGATGACTCCAATTTAGCATGCATTTTGCTAAAAGTAACATCTTGCAATCCTGCTATAAGTTATTTTTCATTTAATCATTAGCAGCAGAAATCCCACTAATGTTACTGTAATTTGAATTACACGCATAACTAAAATATTTACTTCTATAAAGTGCAAAATGTATTTTTTTCGAAATAGAGTTTTGAGTTGTTAGTACTTAGTTTTATTATTTTCCCAATAATCACAACTCAAAATTATTTGGCGGCACGTCTATACCTCATTAAACATCTCTTTAGAAAAAATGGCACGTTGGTCCTTAAAGGTTCGCCACCCCTGATATAGTCTAACAAGGAGAGGGCCCGACTAAGGAAATTCATTTGGGATCGAGACTTAGTGTAATAGTAATACTACTTTAGGGTGTTTAACCCTCAATGTAATTCCGTCGAATGGCCAGTCAATTCGGAGAAAAAAAGCCTTCGAAATTCATGCTTAGCGTTTATACAATTAAATTTCAATTTCCTCCAAGATTTCGTAGCTTGGTTGATATATCGTTTGCATACTATGCGCGAGGTCTGGGTTCGATTCATCGGTCAATTTTTTTTTCATTACATTTAATTATTTTTAAAATTAAATAAACTTATTTATGAAAGATGTATTAAATATTAATTGATATTTTATGTAATTACTTTGTATTTTATAAAATAAAAACAATTAAATAAATTTATTATTAAATTTATTTATTGTTAAAAGTATTTAAAATTATTATTAATAAAAATATTTAAAATAATATTAATTAAAATTATTAATAATTAAAATTATTTAAAATAATTAATGATTAAAATTATTTAAAATAATTATTGTTTAAAATAATTATTATTTAAAAGTATTTAAAATAATTTTTAATTAAAATTATTTAAAATAATTTTTAATTAAAATAATTAATAATTAGAATTAATTAATAAAATTATTATTAACCAGAATTATATATTATTCAAATTATTAATTTATTTTTAAAATTATTAATTTATTATTAAAATTATTAATTTATTAATAAATTATTATGAATTTATTATTAAATTTATTATTTATTATTAAAATAATTATTAATTTTTTTAAATTATTTAAATTAACTTTTTAAAATTATTTAAAAAGGACTTATTAAATGTTTTATAAAATTATAAAATAATTAAATTAATAATATATAAAAAAGATATTTTTATTATATTAATTATAAAATAATTAATTATAACTAATTTTTATGTATAATATCATTTAATATTTATTATATATTTTATTATAAATATTATTTATTAAAATATAAAAATATATTTATAAAATTTAATATAAATATTTATATAGTTACAGTATTATTTTTTTTACTTTATTAAATACAAAATAATTACATAAAATATCATTTATTATTTAATAAACCTTTCATAAATAAGTATTTAATTTTAAAAATAATTAAATGAAATGAAAAAAAAAATTTCCCGATGAATCGAACCCAGACCTCGCGCATAGTATGCAGACGATATATCAACCAAGCTACGAAATCGTTGGAGGAAATTGAAATTTACTTGTATAAAAGCTAAGCATGAATTTCGAAGGCTTTTTTTCTCCGAATTGACTGGCCATTCGACGGAATTACATTGAGGGTTAAACACCCAAAAGGAGTACTACTATTACACCAAGTCTCGACTCCAAATGAATTTCCTTAGTCGTGCCCTCTCCTTGTAAGATCAGAGGCGTAACATACATCCCCACAACCACCGCATCTCGGGGGTGGGGGGTGGGGACAGAACATTTGTGGGCCCAAAGTCTGGCTGACTCAAAGTATAGAATCTTCTGTAAGATCCGTTTTGGAGTACAAAACCTGACTTTGCAGGAGCGACTTAATATTCTCCGTTACACCACTGTCTAAGATGACACATCTTTCAGTCTTTTTCACGAAGCCTTTCAGAGTCTGTAATAGAGGGAAATCTTAGCATTAAAAATAACACCCCTTTGCTGACTCCCTGAAAAGATGCTGGGGACCCCGCGGGGTCTGCGATCCATAGTTTAAGAACCACTGCCTTAAAGAAATAAATTCGAATTTCCTTAGACATTTTAACAGTTAATTCAACGTACATTTATTCCATCGCATTAAAGTTCTCAGACTAAAAAGGCATGTTTTTGCAAAAAACTAAAAAAAAAAAAAAAAAAAAAAAAAAAAAAAAAACAGAACAAAAAAACCATAAAATATAATTAGAGCAAATTTTTTTTTTCGAGCTCGTGTCCTTGACCACTTCAGTATCTCGTAATAATATAGGAGCCTATAAATGCAAAATAATATACTTTTACATAACTTTATTTTTTTGTAAATTTTTTTTTAATAAATAATGGAACGATCATAAAAGTAAAATAATACAAACAAAAATCCAAATTTTAATGTAACTTTCTACTCCTAAATCACTTCCCGAAAAAGAGAACAATTTATATTTATTCATTCAATATTAATGCTTAATTTAATGCTTTTAGATAGACTGTGTTGTGGATGATGACGCTGACATACAATGTACAAATTTCTCTAAAAAAAAAAAGAAGTGCTGAAAATATTTTATCACACGAACAACGATCACGAATAAGAGAACTAGATCTACAGTTTTACTTCGTTTACGTACTACAAATACAACTCTAATTGACTTGTCATTCTGGGTCATGTTTCCAATAAAGAATCGACAAGTCATTGCATTATTAATACTGCCAGTTTATGACAACAAAAGATGGTGGAGAAACACGAGTAGATAAAAGCAAACAATCACAAAATTAGTTTGAAATTCCGAAATAGAATATGACAAGTGAGTATCAATTTTTTTTGTGTGTGTGTCTGTTTTGTTCTTTTTATGGTATATCTTCTTTCGTCTTAATACTTTATGATTATAGTCTAAGCGTATCATTAAATGTCTATTTACGTGTCAAAAGTCATTTACGGTGCAACCGACTGGAAAGAACGAAGAATCATTTTACGAACCAGAAATATCTGTTTTCAGCATACGTTTCTGACCTCATGAAAATTGGTTTGTGATTACTGGTCTGTAGCGCTTTTATCTTCAAGTTCATTATCGGTTTTTCTTTTCTTTTGTTAAGTGCTGTTTAAATATATTATGAGTACTGTCGAACTTTTGTCATGTCTATTCTGAGGAGTGTTTGCTTAAAGAACTGGAATTAGAATATAACTTACCGTTAAGCGATGATATCATTACACACAAAGAAAAAAAATTAAAAATATTTTCGAATTGCTGACGAAATTGAAAGTTCAGGAAAGCAAATTAATTTTGAGAGTGTATTTGTGCTTCCAGATGAATTTTTTGTGAATTTCTATTACTACAGATGTTTGCATATCGGTTTCAATAATACAATTTTACAACACAATAACACAATTTCATCATCCCAAAAAATATTACTGAAATAAGCAAAACATGAACTTTAAAAAAAAGTTAAAATATGAGCACATATGTATTTTAACGTCTCCCAATTTTGACAAATCAAAATGCATCGCCGAATGCTGCTCTTTTGCACACATGCGCGAAAACAAATTCTCGTGCATACTGCTTCATATCAAGATGTCAACAAATAACTTGGCGCAGATTAAGATGAATTAAATAACGCATTTTGGAAACAAACACGTATGCTTGAAATAAACAAAAGATGTAATAACAATTACATTATTCAATAGACCAAAGCGCCGTAATTACATTCAAAATAGAGACAAGTTTTCTTTATGTAGACTACGTCATTTAAATTTTCGTAAGTGCAAATCTAAGTGTTGTAATCCATAATGTATCTAAGTATCCGTAATGTTTCTTGTTTTACGGTTTGTCTTGACTAAAAATTCTTTCAGGTGCTTGCATATTAGACTGAAATTCTCGATTGCAGGGGTGGGAAGACTTTTCCTGGGTACGCGCGCGGGCTACTTCTAATTTTTTCAAGGTGTTGCGGTCACAAGGGGAGGGGGGCACCTATCCGCATCCTCCCTCATAGCCCTTGATTTTTTTCCGCATTGATCATAATTCCATGTATGAGTTACGTAAAATTTAATTAAGAGTGTATTCGTTTTATTCATAATTTTTTATTAATCAATGGGGATTTTATTTATTCAGTAGTTCATTTGTCACTGTTTTTTGCTCCCGATTATCTGCAAAATAAAAAATACAAATATGTTTGGCTGCGTATTGGGGTAAGATACGAGAATGATAGACTTCCTTCCCTCGCCCCCTTTCTTGAAAATTTCTTGTGGGCGTTACTGCCCAGGGTCATAGGTGTGGTGAGGTAAGGAAAAGGTCTACAATATTTATTATAACTAAATAATAAATACGAAATGTGTACTTACCTACAGAAGTAAAATAAAAAAAAACCAACACTTTTAAATCCACGTTTTAACTAAAACGTAAGATACAAACATAATAATTATAGCCACAAAAATAATAGTAGTATTGGATGATTCATTTATTATTAAGCAATTCAAAATATATAAAAAAAATGAAACTTTTATATCTAAAATCAGTTTTCATTGTTATAGTTAATAGAAGACTTAGTCTGCATACAGTCAGCCAATCTTGAATATTTCCATATATAATTACTAACTGCTAAAATCTTCAGGCGATCACCCCAAAAAGTCTTGGTGGTTCACCGGTCGATCCCGATCTATGTAATGCCCTCCCCGGATTTATTGCGTACTTTTCAGTAGAAAATATATCCAATTTTTTTTTAAAAAATTTAACAAATAATAGTATAATATAAACAATTATTATTTTCGAACTTGCGCAAGCAAGAAATGTTGCGTTTTAATATACGCGAGAACGTTACAGACTAAAAGAAAAATATTATTTTGGAGCATGCGCAAACAGGATTGTTGTGTTTGAACATGCAAGGGAACGGATTTTCCCTATCAGGTGCTTATCTCGGCATTTGGCACCGCTTTTTGAGTTGACGAAATCAATCCAAGTTATAAAAGTGAATTACCAAAATGGGTATATTAAGATGTTATTCAATGATGAGCTCTAAATTTATACACGAAATATTAAAGCAAAATTATTTCACACAATTATCCATAACAATAATATTTTCTTTGAGAAAGTAAAATTGTTTCCTAACTTACTTTAAAAAATAAAGCCACATTAAGGTATCCGACTACGTTCGGAACCGTGATTTTGCAAAAGCGTGTAAATGGATAGTATTTATGATATTTAGTGTCTCTTAGATTAGAATATATGCATAAAATTGTTTTAAGGACATTATGACAAAAAAAATTATTTAAATACACTATTTTGGCAAAATATTAACTTAGAATAACCTTTTTTCCAAATGTTCTCCTTTTGTAAAAAATTCTTCTATTGTATTAATATTTTGCCTGTATATAGCTCAGACCTCTGTACAGAGGCTCAACTAGAATTTTTGAAGTGCATAACTTGGAAGTCGGTTTATCCATGTTTTACGAAAAAAGAAGGGAGAAATTTTAAGAAAATACACCGATAATTATTTCAAATGGTTGTAACTCTGAAGATAATTTGAATTTTTCAAAAATCATAGTTGAGCCTCTGTACAGAGGTCGGAGCTATATACAGGCAAAATATTAATACAATAGAAGCATTTTTCTCAAAAGGAGAACATTTTGAAAAAAGATTATTCTAAGTTAATTTTTTGCCAAAATATTGTATTTAAATAATTTTTTTTGTCATAATGTCCTTAAAAAATTTTTATACATGTATTGTAATCTAAGTGACACTAAATATCATGAAAATTATACATTTATGCTCTTTTTTAAAATCATGACTCCGAACGTATAGTCGCGCGGATACCTTAAAACAATAGTCATCAAAAAAAAAAAGAAAAAATTAAGAATCTACTACAATTTGAGATGCACTGGCGTGTCTTCTCTTCAAGGGGACGGTGGGCCATTAAAACTAATTTCTTAAATTGTCAGCTTAATTAGCTGAAAATGGAATAAATATAGTAAATGATTATTATGTTTCATAATTTAAATATATATTTTTAAAAAAAAATATTAAAAACTAATTTTTTTAAAAAAACATTAAATTTTTTTTAAAAAAAGTTCCTTACGCATTAGTTTTTAAGATAAAAAAAGAACGTATCTTAAAAACACTAATGCGCAAGGAACATTTTTTTAAAAAAATTTAAAAATTTAATGTTTTTTAAAAAAATTAGTAAATAAATAATTATTCAAATATTTCATATAATATAGAAAATTTATCTTTTTTTTTCATCAAATTTTATTCTGAATTTAAAATCCATGCACAGATATGTTTTGTTGTTTTTCATCTATGTATAAAAAATGAAATGATGTTGATGAAAAAAAAGATATATAAATTTTCTATATTATATGAAATATTTCACCAATTATCACACTTTCAAAATATTCAATACAACACAAAATATTATTCGTTAAATTCTTTAGAAAAATAATGCACAAATTTGTGAATTATATCATTTTTCATAACTTGTGAAAATTTCAAAGAGATACGACATAATTTGAAACGCAAGGAGTATTTTAAGTAACTATGAAAAGGGAAAATTTACAAACTAAGAAAAAGTGCATTTTCAGCATTTATTTGAGTAAAAAAAAAAAAAAAATCATTAATTATAAATTAAAATGACCAAGTCCTTTGACAGAATTATTCTATGAGTTATAAGGAATATTAATAGTATAAAAAATCAAATCGCAATTATGACCAAAATTTGACATTTTGAAGGTTCACCATCCCCTTAATCTAGCATTAGAAAAAGTGGTAAGAGATTCCAACATCAATACCAGAGGAAATATCTAATAAATCAACACAGTTGTTGGATTTTGCCGATGACATTGATATCATCGCTCGAAAACCCACCGCACTAAGACAGGCACTTATCTTCAGAGAAAGAGGCCCTCAGGATGGGACTGAAAATCAACGAAAATAAGACCAAGTACATGCCTTGCACTAAATCATGTCTTAACAATTCCCATTTTAAAATTGAAAAGTATAGTTTTGAAGTTGTTGACAGCTTCACTTATTTGGGTTCGGAAATTAACAATAGAAACGATTGTACTACAGAAATCCAAAAGAGAATTACTATGGCTAATAGATGTCTTCATGGAATACGAAAATATATGAAATCAAATTTAATCGAAAGAAAAACAAAGGTTCTATTGTATGAAAGTCTTTTGAGATCAGTATTAACTTTTATGCATGTGAAACTTGATTCACGTCTCAAGCAGATGAGAACATGATAAGTACCTACGAAAGGTAGATTTTAAGATTCATTTTTGAAGGAATTCAGGAAAATGGAACACGGCGAAGAAGATCAAATTTAGAGCTATATCAATCATATAAAGAATCTGACATTGTTAACTTCATCAAAATAAAACGAATTAAATGGGCAAGTCACGATATCAGAACGATCGAAGACCGCACCACTAAAAATGTTTTCAAAACTCAACCAATTGGCACACGAAGAAGGGGAAGGCCAAATCTTTGATGGATTGATGGCCTAGAAAAATATCTCCTAGCTTTGGGAACTAGGAATTGGAGAACACTAGCAGGAAGAAGGCTGGCCTGGAAAATGCTTCTTGAGAAGGCCAAGGCCCACCCTGGACTGTCATGCCACTGAGGAAGGAAGGGAAGATTTGTGATGTAAATCGGTAGTAGATACTGGTATTGTGTGTGTGGATGTCATTCAGTAATTCAACCAGTTGGAATTTTCCAGGTTTTATTGAAACATGCTAGAACTTCAATAAATTAACAATATTAATAATCTCAATCAAATTGATCTACCAAATAAGTTATTAGACTAAAAATATACAAAATCGTAATATTCGGGTGAAAGTCCCATAACAGCACACCTAGTACCAAGGAAGCCAAGAATCGAGATTTTAAATTATATGTTAAAAAACCGCAGCACCCGATAACGTTCAAGTGCTTCTCGTTGATTAAGACACATCCTTCTTAAATAACACGTCTTCTCAAAACTCCACGTATTGGTGCAATGTTGTTGTCAACCGATTCCACTCTCTACAACAAAGCCTGGCCGGAATCCAAGTTTATTCCAACTCACAACAGGGAAGGTAACGAAATCGGCACCCCAACTGGCACCCTATCATTCGCAACAATTTGAGTAACGGTAACGGTTATACATTTACGTGGAACCTTAGAGATAGCTCTATTATCCACTCATCATAATAAATTGAACAGAGAACAATTTGTTGAAGTTACATATAAAAATAAAAAGCAGTCCACATTAAATGCAGCGCAATAACGCTGGTGGAGGGGTGGGTGGAAACCACTCTCCCAATTGATTTAGTTTCTGTTTCATTTTTATAGGAAAACGAAGAGAAAATGACGTTACATCTCCATGACAGCAAAGCCCGTCTTTCAACCGTCTGCCGCATCTTGACGGAACGAGGAGAGAAGGGATATATTTTTTAATGACAAGGATTAAGAGAATAATATTTTTAAGTCCGTTACGCGTTACCTCTAAGATAACTGCGTGCGGTTATTGAAAGGAAGTTTTAAATAACCACTTGGAAGAAAAAGTAAGAAAAGGTAGAGGAGTTTGAAATAAGATCATGAGGGGTGAAGTTGCCCCACTAAACGCGATCAAAAACTTGCATGGCGCGAGGGAGGGGAATAATTAGAGTGAGTGAAGTCTTGCAAAAGAAGACAACTAGTGTAACAATAAAGCTTGTTTGCGCAAGCGCAAACGCACTGCCTGAACTGCGCATGCCCAGCAATTCCCATGTGAATGTAAAAAGCTACGAGAAATAAACTATTCCAGTCCACTAGAAACTGTGTTGTGATTGAGTCATGAGTTGAGCTTTCGACGGAGTGAGTAAACATTGGTCCGGTAAAAGCCGGAGAAGAACTGAGTGTGGTGATTGTGAGAAAATTGTGTCTGTATACCAAAAAGGGAAATTGTGTTTCTTCGGAGAAAGTTATTTCAAAGAAGATATTTCTGATTCCTGAGAGTCCAACGCTATTCATCAGTCGAAGTAA
>BMAV01005014.1:0-10830 GCA_019973955.1 Trichonephila inaurata madagascariensis
CGGGAAATGAATAAGAATACTCTTCCTTTTGTAATTTTCCCTCGTAATGAGGGCGTAATAGGCAAAGTAGCATAAACTATTGGCACTGTTGCAGCTTCCTCTAAGGTCCAGTTATCGGGAACATCGAAGCAATATTCCGGATCTGCCAATATGGAAGTTGCCATGGCTCGAGCAGGTGCAAATCCGCAAACTCGCTTTCCTGTGCTGTCTTCTCTTCCGGAAAATTCGAGTCCCAATACGGCATTTCCTTGACCAAGATCTATAAAAACATGGGCGAAAACATTTAAAATTAAAAATGTATATAAGAGGCTTTTTTTAACACGTTTTTATAAGTTTCACTTGTATGTAAAGGAATCTTTGAACTCGATTTTTACCCACAAGGTATCCGAATACGTTCGGAACATTGATTTTGCAAAAGCGCATAAATGGATAATTTCCATGATATTTAGTGTCACTTAGATTAGAATACATGTATAAAATTGTTTTGACATTTTGACAAAAAAATTATTTAAATACAATATTTTGGCAAAAAATTAACTTAGAATAATTTTTTTTCGAAATGTTCTCCTTTTGTGAAAAATGCTTCTATTATAATAATATTTTGCCTGTATGTAGCTCAGACCGCTTTACAGAGGCTTAACTAAAATTTTTGAAATATATAACTTAGAAGTGGGTTTATCCATGTTTTACGGCAACAGAGGGAGCAATTTTAAGAAAAAACGCCGATAATTATTTCAAATGGTTGTAACTCTGAAAATAATGTGAATTTTTCAAAAATCATAGTTGAGCCTCTGTAAAGAGGTCTGAGCTATATACAGGCAAAATATTATTATAATAGAAGCGTTTTTCATAAAAGGAGAACATTTGGAAAAAAGATAATTCTAAGTTAATTTTTTGCCAAAATATTATATTTAAATAAATTTTTTTTGTCAAAATGTCCTTAAAACAATTTTATACATGTATTCTAATCTAAGTGATACTAAATTTTATGAGAATTATCCATTTATACGCTTTTTTAAAATCACGGTTCCGAACGTAGTCTGATACCTTAAAAAGATAAGAGTAATTCGAAATTTTGCAAACTTGTCAAGGATCTATGACAATACAATAACTTCATAATTTTATTCCATTATCCTGAATAGAATAATCAGGAGACAGGATAATCCAGATTTGGCGACTAATTCTATATACTATTTCCAGAATTGGTGACTAAAAGATTAAGAGTAACCCTAAAAGTGAAAACGTTTTTTTGCGTCAGCAATTTCTTATCGTAATATAAGCAATTGTCCAGTTTTTTCTCAAAATGGAAATAAAAATAAAAAGACACATGCGTGTGAAAAAAATTGTTCTAACTCAGAGGGATGGGCAAACTTTTTTGGTCACGGGCTAAAAAAATTTTTTAAAAAAAGTGTATGAATAAATGATAGTTAAAAAGAACTAAAAGTACATGCTTTTACTGCAGATCGAATTAACAAATGAAAAATAAATTATAGTTTAAAAAAACTAAAAAACCCGCTTTTATGCCTAATCAAATTAAAAAAATAATTCTTAATATAAGAATAAAATGTTTTACGAGAAAATTAATGTAATTGTGTGGTAAAAGCGTGGGGTGCTTTGTAATAATTTTTTACAATAACTCAGCATTTCGGAATAGAAATAGTAAGAAAATATAACAATTGATATAGAGCACCCCACGCTTTTACCCCAATGACATTAATATTCTCATAAATCACTTTATTCTTATATTAAGAAAAAAAATTTTTTTTTTAGTTTTTAATTTGATTAACCATAAAAGCGTGTTTTTAGTTTTTTAACCTATAATTTTTATACAAAATACAACATAGTAACAAGGGCATAATTTTGAATAGAGAACTTAAATATGATCAAAAACCTTTAGGTTACATATATTTTAGGATAGGATATAAAAATTTGAATTATATTTTGCTGATTTTGGGGTATTGATAAAGCGACGCAAAAAAAGACAAATAATTGTAATATGTTGCTTAAATAAGTATTTAATTGGTCCAGTAATAGTTTAACTCATTCATGTTTTAATTATGCAACAGTGCGTAATATTCATTTCTCGCGAAAAAGAGAATTGACTATCCTTTTTCTAGAAGAAAAAAAAACGAAATAAAAAAAGTTTTCATCAAAAATTTTGTAATAATTAAAAGTGATTCATGACATTTCCCCCCAGAAACAGTGACAAATATTCCTATGAAACGAAGCATTGACTTTATTTATTTACCCCAGATATATATCACTAAAACAATTTTTATATAAGAATATATGGGCTGAAGAGCCGTGTTTAGGCACAAACAGAACAAAAAAACATAAAAGAAAACATAAAATGTCCATTAGCAACATACTCAAAGAGTGATTCCGTATATAAAATGTTAAAACAGTAAAATTTCATCCGCCAACAATCAGCATGCTTGACGACCTTTATGGCTGATAATATTGGCGAAAGTTGAAGGCAGCAAAGCAGTGTGCCAGTGATTTGCTGCCCTACCAATATCAGCATTTGCGCCTGAAACTTCGCTCATTATGGGTAATTTTACAATAGTGAAAGGGCAGGCATGCCTGTAATGTACGGTGTTGTTAATTGTGCCTGGACTATCTTGTGCGGCTGCACGCGTACGTGAAATACCCTGCGTACTTGAATCTGTTCGCCAATCACTCCATCGACGCTTCCACGCTTGTATTTACTGTTGGTGGTATGAGTTTTGTGCAATTATTATAAACATTGCTGTAAAAAAGACATTTAGTAACGACTTTGTTTATTAACTATGTTTAAATGTTTTTCATTTTATGTGTTATTTTTTTCTGTTTGTGCCTCAAAGCCGCTTTTCCACCCAAGTATTCCTATCCAAAAATGGATTGCTTTAGAAAGCTTTACCATCCCTCAAAGTTTGTCCCATGGTGTTTTATAATCTCTCTCTCTGTATATATATATATATATATATATATATATATATATATATATATATATATATAGGTCAATTCTCTACTAACAAGAGATCACATCCAAACAATAAACTCGACAAACACATAGACAGCAGGAAAATCACACAATGAAGGACAAAAGAGTAATCGAGATAATAAATATAAAATGGATGCTGCAGTGCCATGAACAATACTGACTTAGGACAGTTAGTATATAAAAATAATTTATATAAAAGTGGGGTTGAACATGTTTTTGGCCAGTAACCTTCCCCTTTATTTGTAAATAACACTGAGCAAAACCAATAGGAAATAATGGATAGAAATATCTAAATCCATTACAAGATAGAGGTAACTTACCTAAAATTGCACTTACAAGTAGAAACCCGCGCTAAATCTATATATATATATATATATATATATATATATATATATATATATATATATATAAAAATAAATTGTATAATATTTCAAAAACCAGAAATAATAGATAATGAACATAACAAGAAATAACGTAAATAAGAATATAAAAAGCAAAACATGAAGATCAAAAATACTAAAAGGAACTATAAAAAGAACCTAGCGAGTCAGAATGCAATTTCGGACTTTAGGACCGAATAAATTAAGGTTAGACTAGTTTTTAAGGCGCCAACACCTTCCCCTTTTTGCAACTCGGTGAAGAAACCAAATAAAATAAACAAAATTTAAAGTATATAAAAGAAAAATTTAAGTATATAAAAATAAATAAAAATTCAAAAGTATACAAAAACTCACAGAGAGTATGATAAAACCACTGATTAATATTCTAAAAACAAATTCTCCCCAATTTCTTAAAACGGGAAAAAAAATTATTAAACGAAATCTTCTACTTACACAGATCCCTTTCCAAGAGAATCAAGAGTCTTGCGGGGTATCTTTGGACATATCTTGAACTACCTTTTACTAACTAGCATAGATAGATATCGAGATAGATGACAATCAATTTGGTAGGCTTTGAATTGGTTGATTGTTTGATTATCAAAAATAAATTTATAGGTTCTAATTTGGTTGGTTGTCAAAATGTGTAAGATGTTTAAGATGTGTGTGGAAAGATGTAAAACTGTGATATGAGTGTTATGATATAATCTTCACAGCAAGACCACTGTAACATGCTGACTTTGAAATCCTATTGTTGTGGTGGATTTGGAATCAGAAATATAGAACTGACTAATATATTTGTATGATGAATATAAGTTCTTAAGAAGTTAAAAAGGGTATTCATGATCTAAACAACATTTAAAATTTTTTGATATTATTAAATTTATCGATTTTGTGGGTAGTTAAGTTATCATTTCTAAATAAAAAATTCAAAATAACATTTCTGTAGAATTGATAAATACAGAGTTACTGTTCCATACAGAATTTTAATTATATGGAACTTAAAAAGAATCTCTTTTGTCAAAAAATGTTACTGACTACATTATTGTTAGTGGAGTAAATCTAAATCCAAAATTCTACCATATTAGAGTTAAAGTTTGTTTTAAGAGGTTGAGATAGTCAGGGGTAGAATGTAATATTTGTAGTTTATATTCATTATTTTACCAAAAATTATTAAATCATCTATATAACGGTAAATCAAGAAGTAAGAATCATTAACAATATATGGTCAATTTCAAAAAATGTAAATACAGGTTCGCTAAAGCAATTTTAAGCTGGACCACCCTGAGGTAATCCTTTGATCTGTTTATAAAGATTCTGATTAAATGCAATGAAATTCTCTTTTTAATACGAGGTTAACAAGAATATTAAATTTCTCTTTTTTCATTGAAATTATGTAAGCTCATATTTATCATAAATTAACTGTAGAACCCGAATCCTTATCATCAATATCAATAGAATTAAAAAGGTCCTCGAAGTCAAAGCCATGGAAAAATTAAACACATCTTTAGTAACTCTGGCAATTTCGCTATTTTTTAATTATTGCCGTGTTTTGCTTAATTATCAATTAAATTTTTGAAGGAAAGAGACTGTAAGATCTTGCAAAGAGACCTCGTGATATGTATTGTACCCATTAGTGACCTACGAAATTTTATAGGGCTTTTATGAAATTTTGGTGTTAAAAAATGCGTGGATATTTAATATTATTTAGATGAATATTCAGTCTTTTGTTCAAAGCCTAAAGACCCGATTATCATCTTCTCTATTACTATGAATTGATTTTTGAAATGCATTATTATTTAAAATGTGATTATTTAATATTTTACTTAATAATAGTAGTACAGATTATGGCATAATTAGCAGAGACCTTATCAACATATGTAATCACACGAGGGAATCTTTTTGGATATTTTCTATTGATGATTTAAGATCTTTATACATAATTTCATTTTCAACACTTGATCGATTTTTTGAATTTCTATTGCTACATAAGATCTAAATTGATTAAAAGCCTCAATTGGCATTCCATATTTAATAGCAATTTTAAGGTAGAATTTATCTAAATCCTTTTTGATTTGTTTCCTTAACATTAGATTTATTTTTGTGATCATCAATCTAAAACCAGTACCTTTTTTCATAGAATTTCTCAATAAATCATCTTTCGATGCCAAGGTTTCCCGTGACAACGTGCTTTGATGGTATCATCAATATAGTTCCGATATAAGTGCATTTACATGATTCTGTACTAGGGCTCGAGATTTGATTATAATTAAATATAAATCTACCAAGTTTCTTGTTATATTTGAAAGCCTTTTTTAATAATAATATTTTTTAATTGGAAAAAGTTGATATTTTTAAAATATACCAAGAAAAATTAATAATTTTGTTAAAGGATTTATTCATAAATAATAATGTACAATATTCTATAGTGTAACTTTCACTTGCATCTAATTTAATATTCATTTTTGTACTAAATAGTTATTAAGGTCTCGAATCCTTATGCATACCACTTAAGAATCCCTAAGATTACATTTGTTTAAAATATCTGTCATAATTTTAATTTTACAGTTTTATTCAGCATAGCTTACTTAAATAGTTTAATTAATCCTTAATATTTATAGTTATCATCAAATTTATTAGCTAATTCTAACATAGATTTCCTGAGGGTTGTCATGTCTCTAGTAACTCTTTTTTTACGTTTAGCTCTTGAAATTCTCGCAATACCAATTTTATTACTATTTCTATTACCAATAGATTTATCAAAATTCGAAATATATAATGAAACATTGGATTTATGTTTAAAAGATGGCAAAACATTTCCGCCATTCCAGACAACATTCAAACCATAAGGATAATATGATCTAAATGAACCTATATAAAAGTTTTCGAACCATAGTCTCTGTTTAATGTAGGTACTATTTTAAGTATATGTATACAGTTATGTTATTGAATCCATGTTTATTAAAAGTGCCCTATATATCTCTATCTTAGCCTGGTTTTATTGTATTCAAACTTACTAGTATCAGACCTATGTTGATTCAATCTAATATTGATCGTGTTTGATCCGACCTATGTAAGCGAATTTACAAATATTTGCAGAATCATTTTGTAAACACAGTTAAAAAGGTCTTACAAAATATATATCCTGCATTAATATCTAACTGTTCCTTACTCGTGTGACACTTTTCCTTTGCATCTCTTATCAATTGCAAAGTTTGAATTTTAGTTTTTTTAAATCATGGATATCTCTGAAAAACTTAGTTTTGTATATTCACTAAAATCTTTATCTCTTTTGTTCTTTATTTATACAATCCCTAAAACATGAATGTACGTTTGCTGTACAGGATAAATTCTTATAAAATTTAGAGTTCCAAAAATTCGAGTTTAAAAATTCTACCATCATAAAGCTTTAGAAGGGAAAAAAATTCTACTGTTGATTTTCAAAACAACTCACACATTTTTTGTATTTTTTTTTTAAAATTTTTTAGTTTTTATATACCAACTCAAATTTCTGTGCCAATTTCACAATTATCTAGAAATTCATATCCAAACATATGCAAATCTCAAATATAAGGGCTCTACAAAATGGTAAATGGATGACGGTGGCACGAATACCATTATACTGCACCACCGAGCAGTATCGCCCTGGTATAACAAATTGCCAGTCACATAAAGAACTTATTTTTCAAATTCATAGTTATTTAAAAGTTGAATGTACATTGGATGTACTTTGAAAAAGAGCAAATAAAATATCATTAGCAAAAACTTTGATCACAATATCAAAAGTGAAACAATGAGCAACATCTCCATAAATCCAATCCTCTCAAAACAGATCCAAGATTATTGTATAGGCACAAAATTAGGAGTTGGCATAATATTTTTCGATGCACAAGATAAACACACAAAAGAAAATGAATAAAATTGAATTAAACTTAATAAAAGAAAAATATTTAAGCATAGACAAGATTTTGGAATCTAATGCCGATCTCAAAATTCGCTATAAGCAAACATACTTTATAAATATATCCATAATTGAACAATCTCACATTTATTAAAAAAGATTACATACATAGATAGGCGCAAAGCAGCCAAATGAATGTATAAAGTATATATATAAAAAATAAATTTGTATAATATTTCAAAACCAGAAATAATAGATAATGAACATAACAAGAAATAACGTAATAAGAATATAAAAAGCAAAACATGAAGATCGAAAAATACTAAAAAGGAACTATAAAAGGAACCTAGCAGAGTCAGAATGCAATTTCGGACTTAGGACCGAATAAATTAGGTTGGGTAGTTTTAGGCGCAAGCACTTCCCCTTTTGCAACTCGGTAGGAAAACCAAAATAAAATAAACAAAATTTAAAGTATATAAAAAATTCAGAATATATAAAAAAATAAGTAAAGGAATTTAAAGTATATACAAAAGAAAACTCACAGAAGGTATGATAAAACCACTGATTTAATATTGCAAACAAGAAATTTATACAATTTCTTAAAGCAGGAAAAAAAAAAAATTATTAAAGCGAAATCTTCTACTTACAGGTCCATTTGGGAGGAATCAAGAGTCTTGGGTATCTTTGAACATATCTTTTGAACTACCTTTTACACAAACTAGCATAGAAAGATATCGAGACCAAGTTGATGATCAGTTTTGGTAGACTGTAAGGTATGTATGTATATAATGTAGCCAACCAATAATATTATATATAATATGTAATAATAATAATAATAATAGCATATATATATAATAATAACTATATATATATATATATATATATAATATATATATATATATGTATAAACATATATATACTTAATATATATATATATATATATTAATATATATATATACATATATATAAATATATATATATATATATATATATATATATATATAATATATATATATATATACATATATTAATATATATATATATATATATATTAATATATATATATATATATATATATATATATAATATATATATATATATATGTATATATATATATATATATATATATATATATATATATATATATATATATATATATATATATATATATATATATATATATATAATATATATAATATATATATAATATAATAATATATAATATATATATAATATAATATAATATATATATATATATATATATATATACATATATATATATATATATATATATATATATATTATTTTACTGTCATGGATTTCCATCCCGTAGCAGATAGATTTAAGGTATTTTGAATTTTTCAACATAGGTATTATTTTCTATAATGTCAAAATTTCTGCTGTACGCTTGGAAGGCGGATCCATAAAGTATTGATTTAACACTAATTCATGTACTATTTACGGCTTTACAAATCTAACAGATTCTCCCATTTTGAGTACAAAGACTCTTTCAATATTTTCAATTTTATGGCTCTACACCTCTGAGCATTGCACGTTTTATCCAATTTTAGTACTGATACTGAAACTTTTCCCATTTATTTTCAGGTATGTTTCTTAAATACATTTTGTTTTGCCTAGAGCCTTGTAGTAAGGTACAGTTTTGTCTCTTTTATTATTTTATTTTATTTCATTACTATATATACATATATATATATATATATGTGTGTGTCCATGCTTTTCCCAGTAAAACAACTAGACAATATATAGGATCTTATGGATCTTCTATATTAGAAGTTAATTACAAAAGGAAGTTAAAATAAGTCCTACAAGGTATTAGATAATTAGATAGTTATTAGATTTTTATATGTAATATAAATTGTATATAAAATGTAATCCTATATTTTGCCTTGCAGTAGTAAGAAAAGAAAAAACTTACGTTTAGCCGTGTCGATGGAAGAGTTTTCCTGTAGCCAATATAACATCCCTCTCGGAAGTTTAGAACCAGGAGTTATAAATATGTATCAGTTTCTTGTTCTTTTTGTTGTACATGTTTTACGTTTGATTCAGTCCAAACTGAAGGAAGATAGATCTCCGTACTTTCGACAGTTCACATAGCTGTATTCCCACAGGCGGAACTTTCGCTGGAGAATTTTAAAAATATATTAAGCTCAAAAAGTGCATTTCTTTTATATATGTATTATAACAGTTTTGCATTCGTAGGAAGTGTGTGTTAAAATTCAAATGTAATAGTTTTGCTTAGAACTTGTAACATATTTGAAGAAATTAAAGAACGTAAAAATACGCTGGTTTTGCTGATTTTTTCCAATCTGAGTGTTACATAAAAATAACTTTGGAAACCTCCTCTAAAATTAAAATAATGCCGCTGAAGACCCGCCGTGTAGAGGAGCTGGTGCGCGATTAATCTATCGTCCTCCCGTTGGTGGTGGGGTGTGGTGTGGAAGTTAGGAGAAGGGGGTGTCAGCTCATATGTCGTCCTCGTCGCTTAACCATGGTTCAAAAGCCAGGCTGAGTATAGCAAAAGCCTTCGTGTAGTTGAACAGGGGCGACGTTAATATTCCCTCAATCACTCTAAAATTAAGAAAAAAAGCTTTTTTTAGACCATTTATGTTTAGAATATCAATAACAATCCCATTGACTTTGTTGGTAAATGTAATGGATTTGTAACTGAAGAGTATTAGATTCGTATTTCCAACTTTCTCGACTGAAGTAAAAGTAGGAATTGGAGCATATTTAAATTTTGACAGGGGGTCAAAGTTTCCCCATTGATGTGATTTGAAAGTTTAGAATTTGGGGGACAGAGCAAGTATCCTCTTCATCTCTTGACCTTTGTCCAAAAGTTACGAAGCCATACCAATGGCCCTCGAATTTTTGGGGTGAAGCTAATAAATAATGGGGAAAAAAGAAATACTTAGAAGTTTAAAGCCGAAGGACCCATCAACACACAACTAGCAACTACACACGGAATATAAAAATCAAAAAATACTCTTATGGCAATGCATGATTACATAAGTCGATGTAATGAGTGATAAAGCGAGAATTTCCTATTCTTATCTAACCATACATTCGGTCATTTACCAATAGTTTGTAACAGATCTACGATATTTTGAGGTGCTAATATTTGGAGGCTTTATATGTTTTCCCTAACATTCGACTGACGAAAGGTTTGTCATCAAGGAAGAGTATCAACGAAATGAAAATATTTCGAGAATATTCAAAAGGTATTCGATTTTAATTTGTTGAGAAATGAGCCCAGGATGAAGTGCCATGAAGACCACACCTGACAACTCGATGTCATTATCATATCGTTGAGCTAATAATGTTGTATGCAGGATGATTAGAGGTTCTTCTGTCACCTTTTGACGTAAAAGATAGCACTCAATATATAATGGATAATGGCTATGTACCTATGCAAAAAGGAAAGGGACTGTTGACCCATCTCTTCCCCACCCCGATTCGATGGTCCTCTGTTTAAATATTAAAGAGGGAAATTTATTGTGGGTTTAAAAAAACCATGATGACTATCCTCAAACCCTTTTTACGATTTTTTT